>JAJOOS010011939.1:0-17867 GCA_029582725.1 Solanum chiquidenum
TGCATATTTACGGGTTGTAGCTATAGTTTAAGCTGCCTCATTTGTATAATTCGCGGATTTGTATAATTCGCTGGTTTGTATAATTCGCGGGTACACTTGTATAATTCAGTTATTTTTGTATAAACTCGAAATAACGAATTTATACAATTACAAACATTAGAAGTGCAAATAGTTATACAAATTATATTATACAAATTCTGAATTATACAAAAGTTATACAAATTATATTATACAAATTCTGAATTATATAAATGCGCGAATTATACAAAACTAAAAATCTAAGCTGTGTAATTATAATTAAAAGTAAGCTGCAAATTATAATTAAGGTAAACTATAGCTATATTAAGTAATTATCTAATATATGTTTGCTTATACGCGTAATTTTCCCAATTAAATTTGCCTTTTTGAGTTACAAAACTTGTAAAGTGCAACTAAAGACGTGTCTATATTTTATTCATAGCATACTCCTTAATCCTTATGAATGGATCGAAAAACGTATTCTCCACTTGAACATTACTTTAGGTTGAAATTTGAAAGAAAAAAAGTATTTGAAATTAACATTAAAAAGGATATTTGAGAGTGAAAGGTTATATTGTTTGGACATGAATTTCACTAAAATAATAAGAAAAAAACTTAAATATATAAATTAATTACCTTAATTACCACTATATAGCAATAGTTTTTTTTCCGCCTACATAACAATAATTTTTTTTCAAAGTTAGGTTTTAATATTAAAAAAAATATATAATATTAAAAAAAAACGTCTAATAGTGCTCCACGATTTCTACTTTTTCCTTTTTTTTTTCTCAAATCTTTTACCTTCCATGATTTACTCAAATTGGTTATTTGTATTCTCTCCTATCAATAAAAGGTTTCTTAACAAAAATAAAATTCTCTTTCTACTCATTCTAGTTGACTGTTCAATCATGAATAGTTGAATGCCAACAATATTCAATTCCAATTCAACATAAAAGACATTGAAACACATCATGTATTATTGATAATTCAATATTTAATTTATGTATTTTTTACGTGATATTTCTAATTGAAAAATCATTATGATTTTATTGTAGTATACCATGTTTGATATGGGTTTTTTGTGTTACAATTGAAAAAAAAAACGTTAAAAATCAGTTATATAAAATTAAATTTTGTCAATAATGAGTCGTTTAATTAATGGTGAAAAATAGATTGTTGTTGTTATTCAACAATTTCGTATTTTGATTTTTTTTTAATTCTTTGGTTTGTTATGTATGGTTTTGAGGTTTAGAATAGAAATTATATTTACTGATTATGTGTTTTTTTTGTACATGATGATGATTTTTTTAAAAAAATTCTTTGGCTTGTTTTGTATGGTTTTGAGATCTATAATAAAATCATATTTAGTGATTATGTGTTTTCGTAAGTGATTTGGTGAAATTTATTGTTTTGTATTAGTTTGGTGTAATTCTGATTTTTTTGGTGTCGTTCAGAGTTGATTTTTTTGTACATGATAATGGTGTATGTATTGATTCAATTTTGGTGTAATTCTTATAATTTTTTGTGTCATTCAGAGTTGGTATTTTTTTTAGATGACGATGGTGTACATTTGATTCTATCTTGGTACATAATGATGGTGTAAACACCATATTTGAGTTAAGCATTATCATGTCATCAAAAAGCATTCTTTAAAACATAATATATAAGTTGAATACATTGAAATGACCATTCTGTTTGACGAGAAGCACTACTAATAATTTTGGTCTGAAACAGGTAGAAACCACAAAAAAAATCAACTTTGAAAAGGTAATGCTACCACCAATTACAAGAAAACAACCAGGCAGACCACCAAGTAACGACCGTAAGAAGGGATTCAACGAAGGAAAATACAAGAGGAGTAAAGTCACTTGTAGTACATGTGGTACATCAGGGCATAACAAAAGGACTTGCCCCAAGTTTGCTTATCAAAATTAACAATGATGTATTATTTTCAATTTTTTTTCTTAATATTTTCTTGCTTCTTTGCAAAAATTCTAGGATTTTTTAAGAATGATGAATGCAATTTTATCCAACTTTGGTTACTCTTGATTAGTGTATTCTTATTATTGGTGATTCAATTGACATATCGTTGGTATTCACGTGTTTGATTAAAAGGCTGATAGTAAATACCAACCTTAAATATTGAATATGAACAACAACTACTTAGAGTAATTGAAACCAAAATTATTACACAATGTTTAGTTAAATATTTTGGTATAATGTTTGAGTAATACTAAAAAATATTAATCAATAATAATGATTGTTATAATGGCTAGCACGTACATATTTGGTGAAATAATCACAAAGATTGTTCAAATTGGGGATATACAGTGGCTGATATTTTGGTATTACGAACATTGAATACACAAATACGAGTTTAGTTTGAATTGAAACCAGAATTAATGCACATTATTAACGTAAATTTTTTGATATAATAGTTGAGTAATACTAAAAAATGTTAATAATAATGGTTGTGTATCATAACCACCAAGTACACAATTGGTATACTTGTGGTGGAGTAAGCACAAATATTGATAAAAATGATGAGGTATATATTGACTGATATTCTGCATATGAAAATCACTGTAATAATGAATTAATGTAAAAAAAATTGATTTGAAATCAAAATTAACCCATATTTTAAACGTAAATATAGATTGGTATAATATTAGAGTAATACAAAAAAGTCTGTCATAATAATGGTTGTATATTGTGACAAAAACGTTGGTATTATATACCAACAACATACATTCAATCTGTAGCAACTACTTAAGTTCGAATATATAGTTTGAAACAACAATGAACATAGACAATTGACGTAATGAAAACACATTTTCGTAATAATACTATGATATATTACCAATCACACACATTGGTATTATAAATCAAACTCACACTATAAATTTTGGTTTACTCTTAATCTTTTAGAAATGGGGATTTCATCCTCAAAATCGTTGTCACGAGGATAATTTTCTTCAACTAATTATGAGGATAATAACAACACACTCATTGATTCGATTAGAGATTTTGTTGTTGTCTCTAAAACTGACGATTTTTTTCAGTTGCTTCGCTTTTGTTGACGGTATCAATAACAATTTTCCTCTTTCCGTAATTTCTAAGTCATGCTCCATATCTTCTCGACACACATACTCATCAAATACACATATATACAAACCACAATTACTACAAAAATATGGAATAGGACTTTTTCGAGGCGTTCTATTCATAGAAATCAAAATATCAAATAGAAAAAATTAACAATGGTAAAAGGGATGGATGAAAGTGAAGAACTGAAAGTGAAACAATGGTGAAGATGATGGAAGAGAGAAGGGTATAAACTTTTAGCAAAATAATTAGGAATATTTAATGTTTTGAATGAATAAAAATGTTGGGAAGATAAAAAGGTTTTACTTTGGTGTAATGACTTTTACTTTTTGTGGATTGTATCAAAAGGCAGGAGTGTATAAAAAAGGCAGAAAAATAAAAATATTATTGGATAGACACCTTAAAGTAGCGTGTGACTTAAAAATAGTAATTGAAGAGATAAAATATAGAAAAATTAAATACCATAATTATCATCCCAAAATTAGACAAATAATCCCAAAAAGAGGAGAGAAGAAAATCAAAAATAAAAATATTAAATTAAATCTGAAAAATTAATTATTGTGCTATGTTTGTAATTTTAAAACCATGTTTGTAATTAAATAAAAGTATGCGTATATATTATTAATTAAAGTCTTAAAAAGTATATTATTGTAATTTTCACTAGTATACTATGTAACTTTCACTATTTATGAAGTTTCATAAGTGAAATTCATTATTTCACTTGAAATACTTCTCAAATTGATTATTAATTCTTAGATGATTTCAAATTCTTTATTTAAATTGAAACTAAATAGTGCATCATTAATTGCCAAATATATTTATAAAGTGTAGGAGTGACAAATTTAGTCCATGAAAATCTAACTCGAACGCCTGACCAGCGGATACATACATATTTGGGCGGATCAATAATTAGCTCATGAAGATATGATCCACCCAACTCGGGCAAGTTTGGGCGGATCGATGCATTTTGACCACCCTAATTTAGATTATCTAAAAATTAAGTTGACACGTAGCTCAAATTAATCCATGAAATTTTTTGTCAAAATAAAAAGAGATAAATGTCAAAAACACACCTAAACTATCCCTTTTTTTGAGTTTCATACCTAAACTATTGAGAGTGTGAGTTTCATACCTAAATTATCATTTTTTAGTTTGAGAAACATACCCAGCGGTGTGTGTAATGCACTCTCTTTTATTTGAAAAACCTTGACACATGACATTTTACATGAATAAAATATTCCACCTTGGCAAAAATTAGAATTTGAGCTTCGATCTATCATGATTTCACCCACTTCATTAATTGTTAGACCGCACTCCTTATTTTGTAGCAATGTATTTGGGTGACTACTTATGCATATGGTTCTGATGTATTTGTAGTTTTTTCTTTCAATTAGGTATGTTCAATCACAAATTCGTAAAAGTGATTTGGGCGAAAGAGGATGTGGCATCCGCATAGATTGTAAGCCGGAGTTGACAATAAATGATGCATTCTCTTATTTGAAGGAAGTTAAGGACATGTTTTTGGATCAAAGGTTAAGTATAATATGTTCCTTCATGTTATGAATGACTTTAAGAGAAAAAAAGTTTGTTACTAATATTTGTCTATTATCATGATCCTCATTAATTTTAATTCTCATTTATATGAGACTAATCTTCGATATTCCTACAGAATTGATATTGTTGGTGTCATAGAAAAAGCGAAAGAGTTATTTAAAGGGCATTCTAAAATTCTCCTTGGATTAAATTCTTTCTTGCCCAAGGGCTAGGAAATAATCCTCAATGATAAAGATGAGAACAAAATAGATTCGAAAAAGGCACTGAGTTATATGAAAAAAAAATAAAGGTTACACTTTTATTACGTTGTGATTTTAATAATAAAGGGTCTGTCTTTTTTTCTTTAAGAAACTTTAGTCCTACCTTACTAACTTATAATTTTTTGTAGAAACTTAGGAAATGACCAGTACGAATCCTTCATAGATATTCTATTCATGGTAAACATGACTAAGCTAAAACATAGTAAACATTTAAAGAAGAATCATAACAACATGAACATGGTCAATGCATTTTAAAATCATAATGAAAGCCTCATAAATTTTTTGAAAGCAACTTAGTTCGTTTTGTGAGATATTACCATTAACCGGCATAGACCACATGAGCTATAACGTGGAATCCGATGTCTCGCTCCCACACCGAAAAGAGATGTCCTTATTTGCCAAGGCAAGGACCTTAAACTTCTAGCTTAGGTGGTGTAACACCCCAAAAATTTCTAAGTTAAGACTCGAACCATTCTTCATTTACTTGTAGGATCTTATCGAGTGAATCTTAAATTTCTCATATGTGTAAAGGTAAATTCTTTAGTGTGGAAATGATTTTGGATATCAATTAAGGTCACTAAAACTCCTAGCACAAAGTTGAGTTGAAAGTTTCCTTACCGATTGTTTTGATTTAAGATTCTCCTTGGGTCAACTGAAAACAACCATATCTCTTAGAATATAAGAGTTACGTGGCCCAACCTATCAAATTAAAGGTATTTGAATCTTCTTTCCAACTCCACCAATTTTGCGTCAATCTAAAGTTTGAGTAAAGAGTTATGACCATTTTTGTAACCTGATATACCACCAATTCCATTCAAGATTCATTCATCTTTTTCAAGATTCTTCTTCAATGTAAGTCCTTCTCCAAGAATTTTATTCTTTCCAACTCAGATTCCTCCATACAATTATGAATCACTAATGAAAATCATAATTCTTGGCCATAGAGATTTCAAGAAAGTAATTCAAGAATCTCAAGAAAGATTTTCTTGATTGCTCTCCTTCAAACTAGGGTTTCAAGGCTTCTAACCAAGTTCTTTTTCAAGATTCTTCAAGAACCTTGTTCTTCAGGTATGTAAGTGTAATAACTTGCAATTTGAAATAACTAGGAAGAAGCTAATAATTGGAAATAGTCATTTTTGGAAAGAAGGAAAAATCTGGAAATTTTGTTAAGTTGGAATAAGTTGAGTTTTGGTCAACTTTAAACGGCCATAACCTCTAGCTCAGGATGAGTTAGGTGTACTTCCAGATATGGTTGGAAAGATCTTGGAATGATCTTTCCTATCACAAATCACAAATCCTTGAATCCATAATTCAATTCAAGGAAAGTTAAGAGTCAAGTCAAGGAAAGTCAAGAGTCAAGTCAAGAGAAGTTCAGAGAGCATTTCAAAAGTGTTTCACAAACGTTTTAACTTTGTTTTAAGACTTAAGTTTTAAGTTCAGTAAAGAGTAAAGTTGAAGTTCATTTCTTCAAAAGTATATGGGGACTATGTATTTCCAGAGTGTTTAAAATGTTTTCACATTTAAACAAGAAAGGAAACCTTGATTTCCAAAGAGCCTTTGAGCTAGTTTTTAGAAAAGAGTAAATGCTTTCATAATTAAGCAAGAGGGGAACCTTTGATTTCCAAGATAGCCTTTGAGCTAAGTTTTTGAGCAATTATCTCAAATCACAGAAAGAAGTATGTTTTTAAACATAAAGAGCTAGTATCATATTTTGGGAGTAGTATTGAGCACCAATATGGGGGAGAGTTCAGATAACTCACAACCCCCATAAACCATGTTGCCATCATAGGTAGAAAAAAGGGTCATACTTTTTAGATGATTCCTTTAGTGCTTTTAAGCATAGACTAGTGGATCCACTTAGTAGTTCAGGTTCTATACCCCCGGCAAGGTACGCTGTATCATCACAATAGCTCTTAAGTGATGATCGTCGGTTAGAGAAACTTTCACATAAGTAATTGTATTCTTAAATACACAGTTTACTTGTATATTTACATACATCTCAGAGTTATATGTATCTTTGCATACACACAGAGTTGACTTCATGTTTTAAACAACTTTTCTTTATATTGTACTTGTTTTAAACTGTTTTATATTGAAATAAGTTCAGTTATGTTGAGTTGAGTTGAGCCAGGTAAGTTCTTCAGATTCTTTTCAAGCCTATGTTATGTTTAGCATTCCAACTCACATATTCGTACATTTAATATACTTATGCCAGTTGTCCTGCATCTTATTATGATGCAGAAAAAGGTAACTAGGATCATCATCCAGCGCATCATTGATCCAGTGAGCACTCCAGAGTCAATTGGTGAGCCTCTTTGCATTCCGGAGGACTCCTTTCCATTGCTTTCAGTTTTAGTATTAGTTCATTAGTATGTCATGGGGTTTGTCCCGACATCCATCTCAATTGTTTAGAGGCTTCATAGATAGACATTCAGTTAGTTAAACTCATTTGTCATTACTTTATTATTGACTTATGGTTTTGAGACTTTATGTTGCCATTTTGGCCAAGTACAATGTTTGACTTTTTAAGCATTCTCAGTATTTTATTATGCCAATGAGTATAGTGTCTTTGATCATTATAAATGTGCATATAGTCTTTCGCTGAGTAAGTAAGCCAAGTCAAGGGTTCGCTTGGGGCCATAAATGGTTCTCGAGTGCCAGCCACGTATGGGGTGTAGGCTCGGGGTGTGACAATATGGCTATCATAGTGTTGGACTAGTTCGACCTCACGCCCTACATCTACTTTCAAATCAGTAAAAGAGTAATCTAGGATTCTATCCCTAGATTTGAGTGTTCTTTAGATAAGATTTGAGTTCTTGAGTTCTTAATTCTTTTTGAAATTCTATTCTTAATTATTGAATTGCTATATGTTATGCATTAAGATTCTTGAGTTGATTAGTTCATGTCTATATTTCAGCATGAACTCTATGAATTGAATATTTTTTAAGATGAGTAGTATCGTTGAGTTATGAGTACTGAGTTTCCATATTGTTATTAATCATGTTTAAGAAGCTCTTTCTCAAAACTCATCTTACCTTTCTCAAAAACTAAGTTTAAAACTCAAAACAGGGTTTATGCTAAAATTTACTGATAATATGGCGTTTAAAACTGGAGCATGTATATCTGAATAACTGAAATATCTTACCTAGCATGTGTAATTCAAGAACTAAAGAAATACATAGCTAGGGTTCTGGAATTCATGCAACAAACTGATTAATAACATACAAATCTGATTTGGAGCATTTAAATAACTAATTCATGATGATATGTTGAAATTCTAGAAACTCTAGGTCTATTCATAATCATGGAATCAAGAATCTGACTAAATTCTAGGGACCTAATTGGTGAAAGGAACCCACTAGTGAAATCCCACATACCTGGTGACGAATTCCATGGAAAAATCTTTCAATTTCAGGGCTGGAACTGAAGAAAACTTCTTACTTCTAATTTTTCTATGTTTGATTAATGATTTGACTTAGGTAAGTTCTAGTTATGTTCCTAGGCTTAAACTGATTAAAATCTCATGATTTAGAGTTTAAACAACATATCTTAAGGGTTAAACGAAATAGGAAAAGACCAAAAGATCTCTGACTTAATTGCTGTCGGAATGATCGACGGATTGGACTGACGGGCCGTCATTCAATCGACGGTCCGTTGATTGGGTCCGTAAGTCAAGCCTGCTCGACAGGCCTTCACTAAAAGGAGCATAACTTTTTACTCGGATGTCGGAATTTAGAAAACTCAGTGGCGTTGGAAAGAGGATTCAATTATTTATCATATCATAGTTCATGGGTCACATAATTCCTTTTTTGCTAAGAGTTATGACCATTTGAAGTTGACCAAATAATCAATTTCTCCCTAATTGGCAGCTTGCCTTCACCAACGATCATACCTACGGACCGTGGATCGAATGACGGTCCGTGCTGGTCGGCCGTCGTTTGCGACTAAAGGATGAAATCTGAAGTGTGAAACTGAAAGTTGGCTGGCCCATCGACGGAGCTGACTGATGGTCCGTAAGTGTCTTCTGTCAGTGGAACATGCAACTTCTGAAAATCAAGAATTTTGTTCCTTTCTCAAATCTGGGGTGTTACATTATCTGACCATTGGGAACATTCATCATCGAATGAAGACTCAACTAGCTGATATGGAGGGAGAACGCTGAAAACCCTACCACTAAACACTGGAAATTGATTCCTGACTGAACTAAGTTCCAAAAACATACAAATACGCTGAAAATGCAAGTACAAATTGAAGGAACTTGATACTAAGACTGAATCTATGCATGAATGACTGAAAAACTGATGAGGAACTATTACCTCAAGCTGGAGTGGAATCGGAAGGAAAGAGGTGAGGATACTTGGACTTCATGGCTGCTTCTGCTTCCCAAGTAGCTCCCTCTACGGACTGACTCCTCCACAAAACCTTGACTGAAGCGATTTCTTTGTGTCTCAACCTTCGAACCTGATGATCAAGGCTTTCAACTGGTACGTCTTCATAAGTGAGTCTATCCTTCACAACAACACTTTCTAAATGTACAATATATATTTGATCACCCACACACTTCTTCAATAACGAAATGTGAAAAACTGGATGCACTGCTGCTAGTTCAGTTGGCCACTCTAACTCATACGCCACTCTACCAATCCTTTTCAAAATCTTGTAAGGGCCTACATATCTAGGAATGAGCTTCCCTTTCTTGCCAAATTTCATCACCCATTTCATAGGCGACACTTTTAGAAAAACGCAATCATCAATTTGGAACTCTAGTTCCCTTCTCCTTACATCTGCATAAGATTTATGGCGACTCTTGGCTGTCTTAAGTCTATTTCTAATGAGTGGAACTTTCTCCATATCTTCATGAACTGAATATGGCCCTATCAAGGCTGCTTCACCAACTCATCCACCTAAGGAATACATAAGCGACCATCTCCCTCTTGGGAGAAAACCTCTACTTTCTGTTGTTGAACTGCGCCTTCTGACTGAAATAATATAAGATCATTGTTATGTTTCCCTTAACCTCCGCTACCAATGAAGGTTCTGATCTATTATGGACTATCACACCACCATCTGATGTGTTAGTAAGACTAATTCCTAAGAGAGCAAGCCGATGAACATCTTTTTCTACTTCCTTCCCTTTTTTCTCAATATGTGCTACACCACCCTCTAGATTCACCTCTTTCTGCCCTTAAGGTAAGAGATAATCGATATCTAGGCATTGAGCTACTACCCTTCTATTCTAAGACCGACTTATTTGGAAAATGGAACTGAACAACCTGAATTCTACAATCGACTGAAGCATGATCGAATTAAAACCAATCCATGCCTAGAATATATCGAAATCCACCATTTCTAACTCTACAAGATCTGCTGAGGTGACTTTCTGAGAGACTGAGATATGGTAGTTTCTGTAAACTCGTCTAACTATAACTAGGTCACCAATTAGGGTAGAGATTGAGAAGGGTTCTGAAGGAGTTTCTAAACTAACTCCTAAGATTACTGCTATAAAGAGAGTTACAAAGGAAAGAGTAGCCCTTGGATCTAACACTACAAAACATCTAGAGAAGGACTCGGATCGTACTAGTGATCACATCAGGAGAATATTCCTGGTCCTGGTGAGCCTGGAGAGTATAAATCCGGTCTTGGCACTGACATCCACCTGTACAAAATGACACACCCTGCTGAGTTAGGTGACCTACTGGTACTGTTGGAGCTGTAGA
Source organism: Solanum chiquidenum (assembly GCA_029582725.1). Taxonomy (NCBI): domain Eukaryota; kingdom Viridiplantae; phylum Streptophyta; class Magnoliopsida; order Solanales; family Solanaceae; genus Solanum; species Solanum chiquidenum. The sequence goes on from JAJOOS010011939.1 coordinate 10,655, forward strand.
CTGATCCCCAATATTGTTACCTTCTTGCCCCTTCCTGGCACAAGGGAAATTCTTCACCCTATGACCAGACTGACCACACCCAAATCATCCTTCCTTGCCTGCAAGACACTCGCCTGAATGGTTCTTACCACACTTTGGACAAGTTTGGTAGGTCTTATTTCCTGAAACACTTCTCTGAGACTTAGAGCCTGGTGCCCTACTATTCTGATCTTGTCGAAACTTTGAGTGATTTGCACCACCCAATTTCTGCTGAGAGTACTCATAGTTCCCTGTTCTACCTTTCTTGTTTACCTAAGCGATTTCCCTAAGCTTATCTCCTCCAACCTGTTGATTATTCTGGTTGGTCACACTCTGAGCCAACAGCTGGATAGCGTTCCGAAATTCAACATTCAAAACTTCTTGATCTGGGATTGGAGGAGCTGCGTTAGCATTCCTGGCATTCACATTCCTGACGTTAGCTCTACGGGGAGGCATGATCGCTGAAATGTAGAACGTCAAGTTAGAATAGAATTAGATCATACCTTACGCATGATAAGAATATCAAGAAAGTGAAGTTTTCGTAAAACACTTCATAGCGTCCTTTTCATTAGATGTGGTGCACTTCACACCCATGAAAAGGACTCTACTTAATTAGTGTGGCTTTTCAGACATCCTAGGACACTTAAACCTAGTGCTATGATACCAAGTTTGTCACACCCCGAGACTACACCCGAGACGCGGACACGGAACCTAGGACCACAAGTGATCCCAAGCTAACCCTGCTGGCATGATCATGAGTATACTAAAGATTAACTGAATAATAGAAACTGTGCGAAAGCTATAATCATAAATAAATCTGAATATGATGGGGAATACCCATAGACTAAATCTGAAATGAATGAAAATTGATGAGTTTAATACAAAGAAAATATTAACTCAATACTAAGCTGAATCTAACTATGTTTGAAATAAGCCTCTAAACTGACTAGAAATGTTGGGACATTCCCCAACTAGATCTAGCAAAACTGAAACTAAAGACTAATAGCGATAAAGATAAACATGCCACTAGTCCTCAAAGAATGAGGATTCACCACTGATGCTGCTAAACTGAGGATCAGGAATTGATCTAAGCGTGATCTGGATGTTGAGAACCTGAACCTATATCATGAGAGGATGTAGCGCATAATATGCTTCAGTACTTGAAAGGTACTGAGCATGCATGATATAATAACGCTGAAATAAACATATAACTGAACAAGCAATAAAGTAAGAGCATAATCTGAACATGATATAGATATTGAATACTGAACTAACTGAATGCAATGACCAATTTATAACATGCTGACTGGATACTGAATGAACTGTAAATGTGGTCAATGTAATAGAGTCTGACTGAACTGTGGGAGCTACTAATAACCGACAATAAAACCACATGAGCTAAATGTGGAGTCCGATGTATATGCCCCATCGAGAAGACCCAATATACCCGGCCAAAGGTATAGAGGCATGACTGGCGTGATCACTAAACTGATGTTGCCCACAGAGGAGACTTACACCTACATGGCTCGTAGTTCTTGGACTATATGGGTACGCTGAAACCTTAGTCCAACTCAGTATTATGCTACTCCTAATAGATTAAGTGGTTAACACATTATGACTGAGTTTTTGTATATAATGGATAGCTCAAAATTGAACATGCAATCTGAGAATACAACAATTAATCTGATAATGATGCATTCATAAACCGAGGCATGTATAACTGAATACATTATGACTGAAATACTGAATAGCTCAAAATACTGACATGTAGATACTCATACTTGAAAACTCCTTCTTAGAAAACAATTCAAAATCATATTATACTATGATCATTGATGACTTGGGAAGTCATACTGCATAAACATTGATGGTATATCTAGATACCATACTATTCATGCATTAATGACCTACTCGATTGTCAAACTAATCATGTTTTAGAAGCTCTTTCTCAAAACTCATCTTACCTTTCTCAAAAACTAAGTTTAAAACTCAAAACAGGGTTTGTGCTGAAATATACTGATAATATGGCGTTCAAAACTGGAGCATGTATATCTGAAATATCTTACCTAGCATGTGTAATTCAAGAACTAAAGAAATACACAGCTAGGGTTCTGGAATTTATGCAACAAACTGAATATTAATATACAAATCTGATTTGGAACATTTAAATAACTAATTCATGAGAAGTGGCCATAAACTGGAGAGTCGTGACCAATTTGAAAGATCATTTAATGTAGTTGAAATAACTGAATTTGGGGGGTTGAATAAGAAAAAAATATTATGCGGGATGGGGTGGGGCGGATTAAAAATTTAGCAGGTTAATCTCAACCCGCACCGCCCCATTGCCATCCCTAACTTCATATAAACGAGAAAAAAATGCAATTAAAAAATACCCAATGACGATGAATCAAAAAAATTGTTCCTACAATCATGCAAAGGATCTTAAATTTGAAGGAAATTGGGGGAAAAATAATAAAAAGAGACATTGATACATGTATATTGAAAGGGAAAAATATTGAATAAGGTAATCATGGGAAACATATCACCATAAAATGTGCATATGACATTTATTAGGTGTGTAGTGATATCTTTCCTATTTAATACTATTATTTAAATACACACATATATTTTTTAAAGCTGACAATTCATGTTTACTTAAGTTTGCTAATTAATATATAAGTATATCCATATCACTTAAAAAAGAAACTATAGCTATATACATTAAATATAAATTGATGCTTGCTATATTTTATAGTTTTTGTAGACTCGAGCAACATACATAAATGACTACATTTATAGGGTTATTGAAGTTCAATTGCTATTAGTATGCTATTTACTAAAAATGAATATCTAGCTGTATTTGTGGATTTTCTTTTATTTTTTAAATTATACAGTGATACAATTAGAATTATAGTGCATTAAATAAGGTAATTTATGGTACTATAACTGAATCCCTTTAATTATGTCCTGAAATTCTAAACTTCCCATTATTACATTAACAACTAATGATTACATAGTCAATGCGTATACTCTTCGATTTCAATTAGTTTTTAAAAAGATTGGATACATCGTACACAAATTATCGTTGTCGCTATTGTTCTTGTTCAAGCGTAAAGGTATTTGACATAAATTTATTTAGTTAAATTGATTTATTGTAATTGTGAATGAATCTTGTTTGTTTCGATTTCAAATACGTGAACTCCATGACAAGCATAGTTGTATTCCTAAGATTGCTCAATACAATTGTGTTAATTTATCAATACAATTGGACAATCTAGAATTTTTTTTTAACAATGAACTATACTACAATATAATTATTCAAATGTATATGTATTTCACTCTATAAAAAAATGATGTGATGTATACGTATATATTCAAAACTATGTAATGTATGTATGTATCCAAACACACTTGTATTTTCAATTGGACAATTCATAAAAAATAAAATAACAAGTATTCAAATGTATATGTATTCCACTGTGTTCAACATTCAAATACAATTATATGTGTGTAATCAAGAGAAGGAAATGTATTACCTCATTTGTATCAAAGTGAATTTTAACATAATTAAATTGTATATTTGAATGCTGGTGAAAATAACTTATTCAAATAAATATAAACTTCATATAGGGATGGCAATGGGGCGGGGTGGATGCGGGGCAGGGCGGGGTGGATGCAGGGCGGGGTGGGTTAAGATTGTGTGGGGCGGGTTGAAGTGAATTTTTTTAAAACTAATGTGGGGCGGGGCGGGTTGCGGGTATATGTGATTTTATGTGGGCTCAAACTTATATTTTTAACTTTTTACATGTTATAAGAGTGATAGAACATTATTTATTAAGATAATTTCTTTAAAGCTACTAAAATATTCAAGATCGTAAATGAAATGATTAAATAAAAAATAATACAATTTCTTACATGTTTTTCAATTGACCTCTAAAAAATAAATTTTTAAGTCACCATCCTATTAAATTAATACAACTCAATGAAAATATATATTTTTAGTATTAAACTTAACTAGAAAAAGAAAATATTAAAAAAATTATGCAGGGCGGGTTCATGCGAGGTGGGGTGGGCGGGTTGAAAATGAAAAAAATTGTTATGTGGGACGGATTAAAAATTTAGCGGGTTAAGCTCAACCCGCACCATCCCATTTCCATCCCTAACTTCATATAAATGAGAAAAAAAATGCAATTCGAAAATACTCAATGAAGATGAATCACAAAAATTGTTCCTACAATCATGCAAAAGATCTTAAATTAGAAGGAAATTGGGAAAAAAATAAATAAAAAGAGACATTGATACATGTATATTGAAAGGGAAAAATATTGAATAAGGTAAGCATGGGGAACATATCACAATAAAACGTGCATATGACATTTATTAGGTGGGTAATGATATCTTTCCTATTTAATAATTATTTAAATACACATTTTTTTTTTAAAAAGCTGACAATTCATGTTTAGTTAAGTTTGCTAATTAATATATAAGTATATCCATATAACTTAAAAAAAACTATAGCTATATACATTAAATATAAATTGATGTTTTCGATATTTTGTAGTTTTTGTAGTCTTGAGCAACTTACATAAATGACTATATTTATAGGGTTATTGAAGTTCAATAGCTATTAGTATGCTATTTACTAAAAATGACTATATTTTATATGAATATCTAGCTGTATTTGTGGATTTTTTTAATTTTACTTTAATTATACAGTGATACAATTAGAATGATAGTGCATTAAATAAGGTAATTAATGGTATTATAACTGAATCTCTTTAATTATGTCCTAAAGTTTTAAACTTCCCATTATTACAATAACAACTAATGATTACATAGTCAATGCCTATACTCTTGAATTTCAATTAGTTCTTAAAAAGATTGAATACATCGTACACAAATTTTCATTGTCGCTATTATTCTTGTTCAAGCGTAAAGGTATTTCACATAAATTTCTTTAGTTAAATTGATTTATTGTAATTGTGAATGAATCTTGTTTGTTTTGATTTCAAATACGCGAACTCCATGACAAGCATAGTTCTATCCCTAAGATTTCTCAATACAATTGTGTTAATATATCAACACAATTGGACAATCTAGAAATTTTTTTTGACAATGAACTATACTACAATATAATTATTCAAATGTATATGTATTTCACTCTATAAAAAATAGATGTGATGTATACGTATACATTCAAATATATGTAATATATTTATGTATCCAAATGTACTTGTATTTCCAGTTGAACAGTTCATTAAAAAAATAAAATAACAAGTATTCAAATGTATATGTATTCCACTGTGTTCAACATTCAAATACAATTATATGTGTGTAATCAAGAGAAGGAAATGTATTCATGTATTGCCTCATTTGTATCAAAGTGAATTTTAACATGATTAAATTGTATATTTGAATGCTGGTGAAAATAACTTCTTCAAACAAAATCCTATGAAAATCGAGTAAACATAGATGTATACAAATATAAACTTCATATAGGGATGACAATGGGGCGGGGTGGATGCGGGGGGGGAGGGGTGTGGGTTTAAGGTTATGCGGGGTAGGGAGGGTTTAAGATTGTGTGGGGCGGGTGGGATGCGGGGCGGGTTGAAGTGGGTTTTTTTAAATCTAATGTGGGGCGGGGCGGTGCGGGTATATGTGATTTTATGTGGGTTCAAATTTATTTTTAATTTTTACATGTTATAAGAGTGATAGAACATTATTTATTAAGATAATTTCTTTAAAGCTGCTAAAATATTCAAGATAGTAAATGAAATGATTCAATAAAAAATAATACAATTTCTTACATATTTTCCAATTGACCTCTAAGAAATAAATTGTTAAGTCATTATCCTATTAAATTAATACAACTTAATAATTTTTTTTTATTTTATGAATTATATTGTTAGTATCACTTAACTAAAAAAAAAAATATTAAAAAAATTATGCGGGGTGGGTTAAAAATAAAAAAAAGTTGTTATGCGGGGAGGATTAAAAATTTAGCGGGTTAAGCTCAACCCGCACTACCCCACTGCCATCCCTAACTTTATATAAACGAGAAAAAAAATGCAATTAGAAAATACCCAATAAAGATGAATCACAAAAATTGTTCCTACAATCATGCAAAGGATCTTGAATTAGAAGGAAATTGAAGGAAAAATAATAAAAATAGTCAAAGAGACATTGATACATGTATATTGAAAGGAAAAATATTGAATAAGGTAAGCATGGGGAGCATACCAACATAAAACGTGCATATGACACTTATTAGGTGTGTAGTAATATCTTACCTATTTAATAATTATTTAAATACACATATATTTTTTTTTAAAAGCTGACAATTCATGTTTAGTTAAGTTTGCTAATTAATATATAAGTATATCCATATAAAACTTTAATAAAATAAATTATAGTTATATACATTAAATATAAATTGATGTTTGCTATATTTTGTAGTTTTTCCTTAAAATAAATTATGGACTTGACCCATTAACCATCAACTAATAATAATTAATTATTTAATAAATACCTATGAAGTTAATAAACGTAGTTAAATGAATAGTTTAAGATATCCATATAAATTTTGATGGAAAGGTCTAAATAGTTCTAGTGCTCATAACGGCCTAACGGGTCGTTACACCTACGGTTCCGACCTAGCAACCATACTGATCAACCGTAGAACCAACTTCAGAAACCCAAAAATTCAATCATTTCCCACAAAAATCACGTGGGAGAAGATTAATTTAGGTATCCACGTCAAATTTTTTATAAAAAAAATAATTATTTTTGGAAAATATTTCAAATTCAATTTTTATTTTTATTTTTACGCCACTCCCAACCCCCCCCTCCCCCGCTCGCCACCCACTCCCCACCCACTCCCCACCCAGGCCATTCCCATAAAAACAAAATTAAGAAAAAAATTATTTTTGAAAAATATTTCAAATTTACCCCCACCACCCCCACCCAGGTCATCCCCATAAAAAAAAAATTATTTTTGAAAACTATTTCATTTTAAAATAAAAATAAATGTCAGGCCCCGAGACTACACCCGAGACGCGGACACGGGACCTAGGACCACAAGTGATCCCAAGCTAACCCTGCTGGCATGATCATGAGCATACTAAAGATAATAAACTGATGCAGAAGCTAAATCATAAATAAAATGAAAAGATAGGGAATACCCATATACTATAAC
>JAJOOS010011940.1:0-21365 GCA_029582725.1 Solanum chiquidenum
TAACTTTATGCCAAAGACTAGTCACACTCTTTGGTAATACAGCAAAAAGTTATGTTGACACTTATATTCTGAAGAATAAATGCTTAAAGTTTCAACTTAGAAAGCTTGTGAATAATGAATCTAATCCTACTTGTATTAGATAATACCTTCATTATATAAATCGCAATTGTTTATGAGTAACTCAATTAAAGAAAATGTATAATGCTTATTGTTCTTCTCATCTTTTATCAGTTCTTTATTTTATTGAACAGGCTTCTGAAGAACCTCAAGTTACAGTGAGAACAAATTTCGCGGAACATCACAAGTTCTCTGCTATATTGCAAATGCAAAAGCAGAAATTGTGAATTCATGTCTAAGTTTTTGAAGTAAGCAAAATGTATGACTACTATTGTTTATCTGTATCCATTTAACTTCTGTCTTACTGTTGTAATGTTATCAAACGTGTAATATATAGATATAATAATAATGTCTACTTCACTTCCATGTTAGTGTAATATGTTGAAAAAAATAAAACCAAAATTACACGAACTTTTAGATGAGATTGTCACACTATTCAGTATCAGAGGTACATGTAGAGTCCACATCTAAAAAATAAAAGTAGGAACATAAAAATGGAGATGCGGGGTATCGATCCCCGTACCTCTCGCATGCTAAGCGAGCGCTCTACCATCTGAGCTACATCCCCTTTGATATGGTGTTCACCTTAAATTTAATTAATAAATATCTAGCATACATGAACGTGGTATTGTATAAAGAAGGAAACTTTAGCAATTTGTTTTAATGAATCAAACCACCAAAAATGCTTAAAGGTTGTTTTGGTTTAAAAACACTTGAAACTAAATCAATTCATACACGCATGCATCATATTTGGCTTTAAAAAATTGTATACATATTTTTATATCATAGGATTAATCATAAATTTAATTTTTCTAGACATGCATACATCATATTGTGCTAAAAATAAATTCCTTTCTCTCACACACACACAAAAAAACACATACAATCCATGCGCACTTTATAAACACGTAGTTAGATTCAAAGTTTACAAGAAACACCTATACATGTAGGAAAATATTATTGCCATTGAATATCAAGAACAAAAAAATGCTATTTTCTCTTATAATACATTGTTAGGTAACTAACTAACTAATCAAATTTCCCTCAACTTTTTTCGAGGGGAGAAGAGAAAGAACGCATATATAAAACTTCTGTCAAATGTTCGAGAATCTATGAAAGGCGGACACCTTTGTTAAAGGCAAGCAAATCAACAGATGAAAATAAAAAAGGAAAAATCTTGAACACCCAACACATCTCCTCTTCCTCTTCGTCTTCTTCATATGACCAAATTTGTACCAATTCTTGAGTCTCAAAACTATAAGCAACAATTGTATGTGGCAAAACATGTAGATATAATACCTGCAAATCCTTATTGAATGCACATGGCTTCACTGAATACCCTGTTTTAAACCTCAAATCTTGATCATCATTTATATTCACCAATCTTACAAAATGATCAAACTTGAATTCACTTCCTCTGAAACTCCATATGAAAACTCCACTGTTAACTGGATCACAAAATTGTATTACTCCACCTTCTGATGATTCGTATAAAAGCTGAGAGTAGTAAACATCTTTTCTTGATCTTCTGGAATTGTTTTTCGGCAGTGAAAAAACTGTAAATACTTCGAAATCTATGTCGTATACTAACAAACATAAACTCCATATCCAATACAATTTTCTTCTCTCGCGAGAAAAAACACTCGAATTAAAGCATTGCCCTCGAATAAATCCATCTGATTGAAGGAGCTGGGAATTCAAAATTTGAATTTGGGTTTCCCGCCACTTCCATGAATTCGATTCGAAAATCATACAATTCATCATATGGGTATCGAAATCAACTTCTTCCCAGAAGAAAGAGATAACTTGAAACAAATTCGATTTAAAAACAAGACTTGAACAAGTGGGTCTTGAAATATGATGAGAAATTGGTAGAGTAATTAACTGGTCAAGAACAGGGGAAGAAACAGAGTATGTCCAGAACCCATTGTTGTTGTTGTTTTCTGAAGCGTAAAGAAGAACCCCATTACAAGAATCAATCAAATAAGGGAATTTATGAGTGGAAGATGAATGGAAAGTACAAAATTTGGGGAAATTTTTCTGGGTTTGATCATGTAACTTCATAAAAACTGATTCTTGATAAGTTTTGTGTTTTAGGAAGAGGACGAGACCAGTTGAAGTTGTGAGAGGGTAACAATGGCGGATATTGGTAATCGAATTTCGCCATGTTTTCGAAACAGTCTTCAATTGGATGAGAGATTTTAAGGGAATTTTAGTGAAAATTGATTCAACTATATAATTTGATAAATTCCCAAGCTCTACCATCTCTTCTTCTTCTTGCTCTGTTTCCATGGCAATCGCCATTGCTAATCTCCTCTGTTTTTTGTTGTTAAATTGCATATGTAATTAATTATACTTAAAAGGTATTTATAGAAACCCTAATAAACTAATTACGGCGGTTAATTATCAGTTACAGTTGATATTTTGTGTCAGGTAATTAATTAATTGATTAATTATACTTGGTATGCAAGATTATAAGTAAGTAGATGCTTGATGAGCAAGCATTAAATTTCTATAGTTAAGCGGGTTTATTTATAAGGCTATTTATTTTCAAATATTTTTGGCAAGTTATTTTTTGGTAAAGTTTGACCATAGATATTGGGAGAAATATATGACTTTTAAAAAAAATAAAAAATTATACCCATAAATTCTAAAAAGGGAAAATTATGCATTATAACAAACTATTAATTTAAAATAAATGTTATAGCTACAGTTTTATTTAATTCTAAATCATAGCAAACACTTTGTCATTTAGAGAATTTCGCTCGTCACTCTCCCTGAATCTCGCTCGCCACTTTTCCTCACCTCTCTCATTTAATTCTAATTGTGTTTGTGTTTATATAAAGCGAGAGAGACTGCATATACAAATACAAACACACACACACATATATATATATGTTCTATACACTTTATAATTAATACAAATACAAATCGTCCCCTGCCCAGTTCTCTTTTGCCTTTCTCTCTCTCGCTTTATACAAACACAAATTATACAAAATACAATGTATAACTTTTGTTTGTATAAAGCGAGAGAGATTTGATATACAAATAAAATTATTTTAACTCAATTCAATTGTATACGAATTTAAATTTTATGCGGATATACAAACACAAAGAACATATACATATACAAACACAATTTTCATAGACACAATCACCCAATTTATACAAATCGTTGTGATTTATATTAATCATATGTCTGCGATTTTATATAAATCTGATGATGCATAGCAAACATAAACACATATATCAAAACTGTAGTTATAAAGTGCTAATATAGTTTTTATGTTTGCTATTCATAAAATTTACTCTTCTAAAAATTATTTTAAAATGCTCATAAGTTTGTATTATCATTTTATAATGAAAATGTTCCGTGAAAAGCCATTACAATAACATAATTAATATGAATTTCAAAAAAGAGAAAGAAAATAAAAGAAAAATGTCATTGATTTGTATATGAAAAACTACTACTACTATTTGTAATTGGAAGTGACTTCGAAGAGTAAGCTTGGATAAAAATTATAGATAAAGTATGTATATGAATAAATTTTGTGCAACAAATTAGTAATGAAATTTAATCCAAAACTATATGATAAGTATTACTCCATGTAGCTACTGATAAACGTGTGATTATTTATGAGTGTATTTATATATTATTTTGTGCATGTATTAGTTATATCGAGATTGGTTATTTATGTATTCCTATTAGTTATTCTTTTATTTATATCATGCATAAAGTAATATATATATATATATATATATATATTCTTTTATAACTTATACATGTATTAGTCATGCACGTTTTTAAATTGTCAATCAAATATAGTAATCGTATACATGAATAACTTATTTTTTCTATACCTATCAAACGTAAATGTCGTATAAGTTATATGAAAATTAATATATGAATAACGTATTTCTTATCAACTACCAACAACTTCTAATTTCACAAGTAAAACATGAAAAGGATTATGTGTATATAAATTTTATTTTAACTTTATAAGCATAGAGAGGTTATTTTTAATAGACTATGAAAAAACAAATAAAACAATTCAAAGTAAAGGAAAAAATTGCTATAATGCTGCTCTCAATTAAATTAGATGTCATAATTTTGACGTTTCACAAAAATAGAAAAAATAAATAAAAAAATGTCATATTTGTTGAAGTAACATGTGTGCCCATATGTGGTCCTGTTATTATTAGAAAGTAGGTAAAAGAAGTATGAAAAATATTAAAATTGGATCTCATGATATAATAAGTGAACATAATTTTGGCACAGATTAAGAAAAGCATCCCCAATTAAGGATGTTAATATAATATTTATTTATGCCATAAAAAGCAAGAATAGTATAATTGCATGTGTGTTTTTATTGTATGTTTATTAGTCGGTGCTTACCTTTAAATTAATAAATGCATATATTATTTGCACATCAGCTTTTTCTATTTAATTATAGTTGACTAATATGCACCTTTACATTCTAAATTCACCTAATCAATGATAAGACAATTCTCGGTCATTAACTTTGTTTGTTTTTTGGTATAAATTTTAGTTATTTAAATCTTAATTATAAATGTGTATTTGTTATATTAATTTTATAATGCTTAATGATTTTGAATAGATTTGAATAATTAATATGTAGATTAAAAGATGACTTGATTCTACTTTCACGCTAATTGATGATATTGTCGCCACTCACCATTAGCAATTACTATCACCTGCAACCAACATTCTTAGTTACAATTATAACCACCTCTAATCATCACATTTAGTTATTATCATCACCAGTCATCATTTATAATTATCACTATCAATCATTCATTATTAGAACTTGTCGCCACAAATCAGTTGCTTCCACTATATATTGTCAATGACCGTCATCATTCACAACCAATAGTTGTTATCACTATCGTTCGTCATAATTATTAGTGTCATCACTAGCTTCAACTATTAATAACCATTATAAATAATTATTGCCAGCCATCATCGTAATTAGCTATTACCCAAAATTACTATCATCGCTCATCAATAACACAACACCTACACCCGCAATAAATAACCACCATCACCATAAACTATATCATAAAACTTTTAATAAAAAAATATTAATATAGCATTAATTTTTTGATATATATAAAAATATTTTTAAAATATAATAATTTTACCGTTACCTTGATATTTCATCAAAAACATACAAAAACTTTGAATGGATGCATTTCCCAAGTTATCATATAAATTGATAATGACCACAAGTAGCCTTCTGATTCCTCCTATGGTCCATTATCTTCATGTTTCAACATTTAAAGCATCTGCTTCTGGCTAGCTTATTTAAACAAAATTACAAATACATTCAACTTTTTTATATTTATAATAATATAGAAAGAGTGAAACAAACTTTCATAGACCCAATTTAATATTTACCATTTGTTTTCAATAATTTTAAAAGTGAATAGAAATTAACCAGAATCACAAACAAAATATGATAAAATAATAATTTTATTGATGAATATATGTGAGTACAATCATCTTCTTCACTTATTCTTCTTTTTTATATCCTCTGCTACTCGATGATTTTAATATTTATTGGAAGCAAGATGATTTGAATCTCTTTTGCAATGTATTTTATTATTAGGTACACCATGTAACGTTCTTGAAAAAAGACAATATTTAATGTCTTGAACTCTTTATGAAAAATAATATTTGTGATATTATTCGAAATGTCTCTTCGAAAAAATATGTTATCATTTTATAGACATGAGCTAAAATTTAAGATAAAGTGACCTTCAAAAACTTCTTAAAAAATTGAACTCATCTTATAAAGTGTGACATGTGCACCAATTTAAATTAAATTAGCCTAACCACATTTGTTATAAATAGTTGCTACTTGTTATTGACTTGCAAGAATGCTATATACATATTAAATTAACTCAACTAGAAATATTTAAAATAATCACTTCTTTTAATAAAACAATATACAGTATCTTGGTACATGTATCCGTTTGAGTTTCACTTGCTTATTATATTGTTTATTTTGGGGGATTTATGTGTTTATATTATTGAACATGATCCAAAGAAGATCCACTAGTGTTCGTTTCCAAGCTTATTTATTTACTTATTTTCCTCTATTTTAATTTGTGTTTTAATTTGACGGTGAAATATGATTATCAATTACTTCCTTCTTCCCATATTAAAAGTCAAAATTATTAAAAATATGTATCCCAAAATGATTGTCATTTTACAAAGTTAAAATGAAACTAAATAATATTATTTCATTTTGCCTTAAATATTAAGTTTTTACGGAAGCAATCAATATATTAATTAAATATCAAGAAATTAAAATAAATTTGAACAAATAATTACTGGTTGATATTATGAATATTCAAATATAAAAAAGATTAATTTAATCTAATTTATATTCAGTCATATTTCTTTAAAATAAGGGCACAAAAAGAAAAACACGAGAACTACTGATATAGAACGAATGAAGTACATTAAATACATACATAAATATGTTTTTAATTTAGTCTCAGCTAATATTTATGTCCCAACTTTAAATGTCTACAAGTAGAAATATAAACATGTATAAAATTAAACAAGTAAATACACGTATTGTACATGACATATTATAAATAAATCGTTATGTAGGACAAATATATTTCACGCAAACAAGTAAATACATGTGTCATACATGACATATTATAAATAAATCGTCATGTAGAATAAATATATTTCACTCAAAAATTGTCACGTAGAATATCTATGTTTACTTATTCAAATTTTAAATGATGTATATTAAATCTTAGTTTTAGGATAAAAACATTCAATCATTGCAAGGAAAAGATGTATATGCATTGTATTTAGCAATAAATACAATTAATTTTAAATGAGATAAATAATTGAGTACGAATGCCTAGTCCTTTTATTTTTTTAGTGACAATAAATTAAGGTGACGCAATTATGTTTTCTCAATTGTCGAGCCCCTGCAATATTACTGGTAACGCAAATGCCTTGAATGTTGATTAATCTGTAAAAAGATAAAGCAAGTACCAAAGCAAATAACAGAAATTAGATATAGGAAGAGACCTCACCCAGATGTAGTTTTGTACCAACATATTTTATTTTTTCGTGTCTTAAATTATTTATCGTATTTTTTTATATGTCATTTAAAAATATTAATTGATTCTTTTAAATTATTAAGTTTCATGTATTAAGTAATTTTTAATCATAATTGAAGTGATTGTAGCGTTTAACAACAATTACTTTTATCGCAATCTTAACATAAGCCTATTAAATATATTGAATTGTTATTTATTATAAACTTTTTGAAAAATGATTGAGGTAGTAAAAGGAAAAACAAAAGAGGAAAATATAAGGCGGGGGAATCGAATCTTCAGAAATAAAGTGAAAAATTAGATAGTTAATCAATGAAACTATCAAGATTCCTCAATTATTATGACTTATAGCTAGTACTTTTGTTGTGTAAAAGTTGGCAAACCACACGTGAGATGAAAACCTCACTAGACAAGTCCTATGCAACAAACTCTACTCTACTCCAAACCAATTGAGTCATTCCAAAGGACAAATATGTCTATTTTATTCTTTGGTAAAACATAAAAATTCTATGTCCAAAACTAAGACAGCTAGCTTCCATCTTTTTGCTTTATTGATGAGTCAAACTCATAATCTTAGATTTAGAAAGCCAAATACATATACAATATACCTTTTAACTTGACATCATTTTACATTTATATCCTTCAATTTTGAGTGTGCATAAGTAGATACTGAAACTTGTATAAAATTGAATTAATAGACACGCACGTCTTATGTGGCATCTTACATGGTAATGTACATCCTATGTGGCGTTCTACGTGTATTATGCCACATAGCACTTATGTGTCTACTTGTTTAACTTTATACAAATTTAAATGTCTACTTGTGTATACCCAAAATTAGAGTGCATAAATATGAAATGTATTATGCCATTTAAAAATGAGGAACACTTACCATTCGAACAAATCTCTCTCGTCTAATAAATTTAATTATCGAAATTTAAACGGTGACAAATAAATTGAGACAAAGAAAAAGGATTGCTTGGGAGAAAGCATGGAGTTTGCAGGTAGAAGGTGACATAGAATAGAATACAATTACTAGTACTCATAATTTGCATCAATTCATTCGGTAGAAGAACGTGAATAATAAAAGCTGATGAGCAGAGTCAAATCAAATTGCAGAATCGCACTATTTTTGCGTCATTTTCGAATCTATATGTATGTAACACGGTAAACCAAAAGATTCACCAACTCCCCAAAATATTACCACTTACAAATTACAGCCAACTAACTTAAATATCATACAAACCCTTTTACACATACACTAAAAATTTCTTGAATTACCAATCACAAGTGAGTATGTGTAAAATTAAATCAAGTGTTATAAGATATGGTGAATCTTTAGAAGACTAGAGTAGGGATGACAAAATATGACCTAAGAAGTGATGACTTGTTTTTTTGTCCAAAATTTTAATTTATCTGTGGAATACGCGATAATTTTATATTAAGCTAATATTAACCAAATCCAACCTAATTCATTTTTGAAGTGGTATTCAAATTTGGCCCAAGTCTAGTATATTTTTAATATTTACTTTTGACTTTTCCTATGGTTTGGGGCTCAAGTCTTGAGTTAGAGTTGAAAGTTGGGTCGTTGGTTAAGGTTGAATCTCAGGTCTAAATCGGTTTAGGGTTCAGGACTCAAGATAAAGTTAGGGGTAGAATTTCATGTCCCGAAGTATGGTCGGGTATTGAGCCCCAAGTTAGAGTTGAAGGTTGAATCCCGACTCTCAAATTTCAAGTCAGGGGCGGATCGAGATTGAGTCTAGAGTCATGGTCGTAAGGATCAAATCTCGGGTCATAATATGGACTCAAAAGGCCAAATTTTGAAACTCAATTCAAAATCAAGTCTTGAGTTTGAGATCTCGAATCAAGGGTTGTGTTTCGAGTTCAGATTTGATCTCAGGTTCAGGTCCGGAATGTTGGGTCGAGATCGATTGAGGGTCAAATCTCATTTTTTCCAAAAGAAATAGAAGAGAATGTAATTATATATTTTAAAACAAAAAAGGATTAATTATGAAAATAAAGTTGTTCATTCTACTTTCTACCCCTCACCCCCATGGAAATGAAGGGGGGGGGTAGGGCAATAATGAATAAGTCGGGTGGTGGGAATGGGGCCAATGTTGGCAGGGCGTGGGAGAGGACTGAACATGACATTGTCGGTTGTTTTCTTATGCTCAGTCATATTGTTTCTTAACACTCCATAATCTCTTTGCTGTTCCGCACTTACTCCTTTCTTCTCTCTCTCTCTCTCTTTCTTCTTTAGCTCCGTTTCAAGCAACCATGTTGTCTCTTGTTTCTTACATTCCATGTTTCTTCCTCCCCAACACACCACTTTTTTTTCCTTAAAAATTACACTCTTTCTTAATCTAACGTAGTGGTTTTGCTTCTTTCTAAGGTTGTTCTTCTTCTAGGGCCCCATCCTCCCTTCATTTCTTCAATTTCACCTTTTTTTCTCTTTCTCTATCACCCCACATAACATTATTTCAAGTTAGGGTTAGGGTTTCTCAAATCTTAATTAAGGTTTTTAATTAAGTAATTAGAAAGAAAGAAATAATAATAATAATGGCATTAGCTGGTGGTGGTGAGGAAAAGGAGATGAGAATGTCAGGTTATCATTCACTTGATCAAAATATAGATCTTCTCTCACCCACCGGTGGTGGAGGTGGTGCAGCGCCAGCGCCAGGTGATGGCACTGCACCACACAATAATTCCACCACCGCCGGATCTAATAAATTTAACAAGGGAACTACTACTACATCAAGAGCTAGATACCGTGAGTGTTTGAAAAATCATGCTGCTAATATTGGTGGAAATGTTACTGATGGATGTGGTGAGTTTATGCCTAGTGGTGGAGAAGGTACACTTGAAGCCTTGAAATGTGCTGCTTGTAATTGTCATCGGAATTTTCATAGAAAAGAACAGCCTAACAACAATGTTGTTGGTGGTGGTGGTGATAACAATGCCGGGATTATGGTTGTGCATCCATTACAGCTACCACAACCACTGCCTTCTCCGATACCATCGTTTAATCATCACCACCACCATCACCATCAACACGGAGGAAGATCAATTTGGACTACTATGCCACCTCAGCCTGTCAAAATGGCCTTCGGAGGTAATGTGATTATCTCATCTAAAATCTCATTTTATTTCATTCGCTCGATTTGGATTACCATTCCACCTCAGCCTATCAAAATGGCCTTCAGAGCTATCAAACACATTTTTATTTACTTGTACTAATTATTTCATTTTATGTGTCTTTGTTTCACATGACACTAAATTTAGAAGCATAAAAAGGTGAATATCTAATTTGAATATTGTGATTTTAAACCTTACTTATCATTTCTAAAAGTAGTATCATTTAGAATAATTAGAATCATGAGAATGTTAGATTTAAAAGCTTACTGAAATACTCATATGAAAAGATATAAACATACATTACTAGAAATAAAAGTTTTTCCACCGTGAATTCGTGGGAAATTTGTGTTGTCGAACTAATTTTTCCACTCATTTCTCACTGAACCAGCTCACTAGGAAATTCTCACCTCACTAGCTCACTAGGAAAATGCACGGCAAGAAACACATCGTCAATAGTGAAAAACTTCCTAATTTTTCCGCGTGAAAATGTTCTCATCTTTTCCTACTGAATCAATCAAAATATCTATGGAAATAGCCTCTAAACATTTCTCCACGGAAAAATAATGATTTTTTAGTAATGATGTTTACTAAATTAAAATGAATGAGTATACTTAATTATGTCTGCAACACGTTCCTTTACTAAATTGTACTACCTTTTATTATGAACCAAACATGTCAACTCGAACCTAAGACTCATGATGTTGTTATGATGAATCGTATGATAATCTCATCTAGAAGCTAAAATCATTAAGGAGAACAATATACCTACATTTTATTTTTATTAACTTAATTATGTCTTCAACAGGTAGCGGTGGAGGAAGTGGGGCAACAGACTCATCAAGTGAAGAACTTAATTTCAACACATATCATCATCAACAAGCAACATCAGTACCTCCACAACAACCATTTATGTTGGCTAAGAAAAGATTTAGGACAAAATTTAGTCAAGAACAAAAGGAAAAAATGTTGGAATTTGCAGAAAAATTAGGTTGGAGAATTCCAAGAGAAGATGATGCTGAAGTACAAAGATTCTGCTCACAAGTTGGAGTCAAGAGACAGGTATTTAAGGTTTGGATGCATAATAATAAGAATCCTTCTTCTGCTAAAAAAAACATAATACAAGAAGATCAACCTTGATTAATTTTATTTAATTAAGGTTTTGGGGGGAAAATGGAATGAAATTTCTTGGGATTTGGTTTATGCTTATGTAATCTTACTAGGAATCGTACGTAGCTAGTTTTTTGTTTTTTTTTGGTCTATGTAGCATTATTGTAACTATATGGAACCTCTTAATTAGATTTTTATTTTTATTAATTGTTGTACTTTTGAACCTTTATTCATCTGAAAATTTTCAGCTATTTCTTACACTTCTCTTGTCACTGAAATTTAGACCACTCATGAGCCCGCTTTTTCTAGCTTTAAAAAATAGGGGTAAAGTTTGTGTATGCAGATTCGATTTATAAAATTATATTGAATATGTTAGACTTGATTTTTTATAAAATTATAATGTTTGATACGTTGTTGTTGATCTATTATTTCTAACATGAGGTAACTTTTATTCCTCATTTATTTTGCTTTTGTAAAAAAAATAAAATATGAAAAACTCTAATGTATTTTTCGTAAATTATTTTCTTAATATGCTTCAAATTTAGAAAAATTGTTAAGCCCTTATAGACTTGTTACTCTAGATTACATGTTTGGAGCTTATAGGTGAGTTTTGAAGTAATCGATAAAGTTGGATTTGTTTGAATTTGAGGGGTATTTTGATCTTGCAAGATCTTCTATTTTGACTTGTCTAGTAAAAATTTGGTGAGTTATTTCGAGTTCGATATATGCAAAGTTCACGAACATGATTTATTTATTTTTTGAAATATAAAAAATGACGAGTAAAAAGCGGAAAATAAATATTTTTCAAAACGGAAGGATAGATAATTAATAGAGAGCCGTTGGATGAAAAGAAGGAATGAATTTTAGTCGTCTAATTTGAATTATTTGAAAGAGTAGTTTTGATCCTTATTTTTGTCGAATATAAAAGCTGTTTCTATTTAATTTATTTATTAGTTTGTGTGTTGTCCATTTCAATTAATTATGATTCTTCTTGGAGTTTCTGTCACCATTTAAATGTCTGTTTCCTATTTTGGGAATGGTTTGCTGCTTCTTTTTCTCACTATTTGAGGCTTATCACCCCAATCTTCTCCATGTGATAATCAATGTTGGAGTGCCATGGACACAATTTTTTTACCTGCGATTTGAGATTATGATTTTAAATCAGTATTTGGATATGTAATTTGTGATTATGATCTGAACTTTTAAATTCATCAAAAATAGAATTTAAAATTTCAAGTTGTAATTTCGGTGATTCATAAATTTACATTTTGTAAAAAAAAAAAGTATCATTTGAAAATTTGTAAACGAAAGACTCATTCTTAAAGTGAATAGACGGTTTATACCATGTGAAAGAATTATATTGAAAAATAGTTAGTTACTATTATTACTGATTAATGGATCTTTATAAAATAATCTATATATGTGATTTATCAATGCAGCGCCTTAAGATATTTCGATTTCTTGTTTATGAACTTGGACTTATTCATTTGATAAGATTGTATAAGAATTCGGGAAATTTAGATAGTTTTCATAACTTGTGAGGTTTTTGTGTTTATGAAAAGATATATATACAAGTTAAGAAATTCAAATTGCATGTCCTAACAAAAATATTGTTTTATATGAATCATGATTTGAAATTCCAAATCATACTTACTCGAGAATTTTAGTTATAAATCACGATCTTAAATCGCATATCGGTCAAACGCTAATTTGAAATCATAAAATGAAATTGCTTGTCCAAACATAGGCTTTGATTATGAATATAGTTGTACTATTCCTTCTGTCTCATTTATGTAGTTCCATTTTTCTTTTTAATTCATTTTAGAAAAATGGTCACCTTATAACTATATTAAAAACAATTTAACTTTAAAATTCTCTTTTTTTCCTGATGAAATAATTTATAGTCACACAAATATCTAGGGATCAATTTAAACCACAAATTTTAAAAATCTTCTTTTTTAAAACACCATGTCAAATTAAACGATATCATATAAAATGAAACGCAAAAAATACTATTTTTCTCATTCTTTATTTTCTTAAAATGTAATATAAGAAATATATCTAAAATCTTAAGATATTTTTGTGAGCTTTTAATAATAATAATTTAATAGATTAAAATCGACTCATATAGCAATTGAATGAATTTGGACATGTTAAAATATAATGGACGAAATTGATAAATAAGCGTAATAATAAGAATTTAATAGATTAAAATCGATTCATTTATCAATTGAATGAGTTTGGACATGTTAAAATATAATGGACGAAATTGATAAATAAGCGAATTAATAATTCATTCAAAGCTTATGTTGAACTTAAATTTGGACAGGTTGAAATATAATGGACAAAATTGATATGAATTAATAATTCATTCAAAGGTTATTTGAACTTGACTAAGATGTAGTAAATAATAAATGATAGTTCAAAGTCCATTCAATTCTTATCAAATTTTAATTATCCTAATTTTTGTCTCTTTTTCATGTGCTTTGACGTTTGATTGCTTCTATCCATATCTTCACTTATTGGATATAAAAAAACAAAAATACATTAAACATGTAGGTCACTACATAATACATAAAACACATTATCCAGAGTAATATTACAAAAACTTAAGGATCATATATACATACAAGCTAATTTTTTTAGAGCGTTTCGTACACAGACTAAATTATTTTATCTCATTTGGAAGATGAGATAAAATAATTCCAAATATAATGGGATAATAAAGTGGATATCTAATATTATGTTTGAAATTAGATTTATAGTGTGTCTAATTGATAGTATAAATTTAATCTCAAACTTAATCCTGAAATATCTCACCTTATTTCGCATACCAAACGATGGATAAAAGTTCAGAGAGTTTCTGAACTAACCCTCTGAATTCTGATTAAATTTATTAAAGAGAAGATTTCAAAGTCCTATTTGTTGGAGCAAAAAATACCCCTTCTTCTTCTTCCACAATTAGCACTTTCTTTCCCTTTTTAGCCTCTTTTTTTCCAATTTGCATAATTTTTTGCATTGTGCTTTGAATATTGCCATTACTATCAAACTTCATTTGCATTATAATATTCATTTGTGACTTCATAAATTTATACTTAGCAAGCCATCTTTGTATTTTCCCAGAAGTAGTCTTTGGTACATTTCCAAATTTAACAAGTACCACAAGTCCAATTCCAACACCTTCTTCTTTCATTATTGTTTTCCTTATTCCTTCACATATTTGCTTCAAAAACATATCACTCTCTATTTCACCCTTGCTTTGTACCTCCGCGACAACAACTACAGATGTGTATTCAGATTCAGACATCTCAAATGCTGCAACACAACCACCTCTCAGGAAATTTGGACAACTATTATAAGTTAATGTCTCCAAATAATGTGGATGTATTTCTTGTCCATTTGAGAGTTTAATAATATCTGAGCATCTTCCTGTCACGTATAAAAATCTTTGTTCTCCTTCGACAACTCCTCTATCCCCTGTTCGAACATAGCATTTTCCCGCCTTATTTTTAAGCGTGGCGTTGAACACTTGTTGAGTTAGAGATGGATGTCCTAAATATCCAATAGCATTGCTAGGAGATGAAATCCATATTTCACCTTCAATTCCATCTTCCACAATCTCATTTGTTTCTTCATTCACAACTAGGATTTCAATGTCTACATGATCTTCATCAAGCCTAGCACTTGGCAATAGCTTTTTATACGTCGAAAATTTGTCAAAACTACTACTTCTCCATGATGTTGAAACAAATGTGCCATTCTCAGCTAAGCCATATGAAGGAGAAATTGCCAAAGGATTTAGCCCAAAAGGCCTAAAAACTTCAACAAATTCTTCAACACAATCGTTGTATATTGGCTCGTTAACGATGATCAAATTCATCAAGCTCAACATACTAATAGGATTGTTAACAGTTCCTGTAACAGTTGCCTCAGCATGACCACGTTTCAACACGAGTGGTAAAGCAAATGAAGGTACAGGAGTGCAAGTTGCCTTGAACTCCGAAATCAATTCAAGCCATATCCTAGGACGATTGACAAATGTATTAGGGGATGTCAACACACACGTTGCCCCTGAAACAATCGTCAACAACAAAAACATGAGTCCACAATCATGGTACTGAGGTAACCACGAAACAACAACAGTGTTCGGGTGTAAATCATAAGCTTTCCTCGCGACTCTAACGTTATGAGCTGCAGAGCCTGCAGTCACTAAAACAGGCATAGGAATAGCAGTTGTACCAGAAGTGTACTGAATCAAGTACACATCATCAACATTGCAACCATTGTAACCAAAATTCACATTTTCCACTTGCATTTCCATTTTCTTGCCATTTAAATCCTCAGTTGAAATCCATCGAACCTTCTTCAAGGCCTCAGACAGCTTCTTATTACTCGATCTTGCAACATACTTCTCAACATGTTTGATGTATTCGCGTTGTGCTATAGCAACTTTAGGCCTTGTTTGAGACATAACTCTAAGTAAATGATGCCAATTACCACTCGAAAAAGACGGGTGAGGAGGGCTAATAGGAACAGCTAAAACCCCAGCCCTTTGACAACCAAAAATCACTTCAACAAATTCAAGTCCTGGTGAACATAAAACAAGAACAGTATCATTTTTTCTTAAACTAAGTAACAATTCTGAAGAAATACATTGGGCTGAACTATTTAACTCCTCGTAAGTGATCGACGAAAGCTGAACCAATGGGCCATCTTCAGCCCAAATGAAAGCTGGTTTGGACTTAAAACTTGAAAGTTTAGCCCAAATTGGAAGATAAAGATCCACAACAGGTTGGTCAGGGAAAAAAGGATCATAATTTTCATAGTTCATGGCTATAATCTTAAGTTTATTTGCAGAAATATACTGAATTTTGTATGAGTTAGTAAATTTTTTCAAGCATGTTTGTTATATATACTACATACTGGGACTAAGAAAAAAGGAATTTAAAAAATTTGATTGAGATTTTTTTTTTGTATATTTTAAGGATATACTGAAGGAATATTCTGGTATATACATCAATAGCCTCGTCAATTACATGTCTTATTATGTTAAATTACTACTACGTTATTACCTAGGATATTATTTAAAAGGAGATCAGACAAATTGCCGCGTATTTATCCTGTGTTGCTACATCAAGATTTATAATATAATGTTTTTTATACATGCAGAAATTATTTTTGTTAAGTTTGGGATATATTGGTACCTTGGAATATCTTTTGATACCATATGATTGTGTGGTGAATTTGTATATTTCGTTTGTCATAGCATCTGAGAAGTAAATACTCCCTCCGTTTTAGTTTGTTTGTCTGATTCTGATTTAGTATGCAGTTTAAGAAAGTAAAGAAGACTATTGAATCTTGTGATGTTAAACTAAAGATATGCACGGTGTACCAAAGTACTCTTTAATCTTATAATCTTAAACATGTCAGGAGTTATAACTGAACGTACTAAATGAATTTTTACAATGTTCTCAGCTTGATTTTTCAGTACATGTAGACAACCTGTGGCTAACATTACAGCAATTTGCTATCCCAAAAATAAGCCTTCACTGCCACGGACAATCATGTGAACTTCAATTACTGTCCCCGATGCACATGCCCTGTATTTTGATCACTTCAAGATTAGCAAAACAAGAAAATAAAAGGGTTGTAGTTACAAGAAAAGGCTAAAATGAATCTTATACCAAGAAAAAGACAGAGAAGGGAGAGGGGCAACTGATAGACTTTGTACTTGATGATCAACATGCAACCAAAGCAGATTAATGGGTTACATTTAGATATTAGGCTGTTGACATCGTGAAATAGTAGATCAGTTTAACATACTAATTTCATACTTGAGAGTATATCAGTTACCATAAAAAATAGCAAGAAACTGTGAGTTGGAGAACTTGATGTTGATCTTGCAACTTAGAATAAATAATAAGTCATTCATTATATATTATATCTACTCTCAAAATGATGACTATGGATTGTATATTTTTATATATTGCCTTGCAGTAGTGATTACATTGTTATTAGTAGTGGAATGTTTATTATATTTCCCACATTAACCATGATTTGTGTGTAACTAAGTTGAATAATATGTTGATCAATGATATTTGTTCTTAATCAGAGAAATGATAAAAGAGGAAGAAGAAAATAGTGAAGTGATTCATGAGAGATTGGAAGAAAGTGTATTGTGATTTTTCTAATACACGAAAAGTATATTTCATAGTGAGGTATTTATACACTCACTTGATTAAAAAAATAGAAAAATAACTTTTTTTCATATATAAAGTTGAATATAGAAAAGGTGATGTGGCGCGCGCCTCTATATGGCGAGCATTTACACTTATCTTTTTTTTCGTTTTTTGACATTTTTCTGAATTTTTTATTGCATTTTTAGGTCCATTTTAGCAAACTGATTAAAGGATAATTAAAGATCTTATAAAGCTCAATTAAACATGGCAAACAAATGCATTAAAAGCCTAATTAAAACTTGCAGCCCACGTTGCAGTCCCTTCATTCTTATTTATGTCTATTTACAGACTACAGTGTTTTCAATGTTAAAGTGAAATATAAGACTGATTTTCAAAAATCAATTTAACTTTTTAAGAAAAATTGATTTAAAAGAGTTGCCATTTATTTTTTAAACAGAAATTAAGAAAACTTGATTTTAGGGACTTTAACATAAAAGGTTTTTAAAAAATAGAGAAAAAAGATTTGAGGTTCTCATTTACACTTCAAAAAGGGTTTTACGGCATTTAAAGGGTCCACTAACACACAATTATCCTATGACTTGACCAAAATATTTTGATTAACTTTGAAAAATTAACTAAGTAAAGAAGGCCTATTTTTAAAAGTCACTTGAAAAGAAAATGAACTTAAAATGATTTTTTAAGGAGTAAAGTGAAGTAATTGCCTTTTTTTTCTCTCGACGACAAAGCTCCTTCTTTTCGAAATTGTATAGTGTTCAATATAATTTACATCAACAAACAACTAAGTAAGTAGATAATCTATCTATATATAATAGGAGAGGTAAAAATTGCCACATGTCAGCACCACAAATATTTAAGAATTTTAATTGTTTTAAAAAAATTAAAATAAAATTTTGGAAGTTAGATTAAATTTTAATGTATTTTTTTAAAATATCATAAATTGTTAATTATTACTCTCTCTGTCCCAATTTATGTAAATTACTTTCCTTTTTAGTCCGTCCCAAAAATAATGACACATTTCTATATTAAGTAATAATTTAACTATAAAATGTCTATTTTACTCTTAATGAAATGATTTACAACCACACAAATTTCTATCATTCATTTTGAACCACAAGTTTTAAAAGTCTTCCTTTCTTTCTTAAACTCTATACCAAGCCAAATTACCTCACATAAAATGGAACGGAGGAGTATTATAATTTATAATACGGAAAAGGTCAAAATTGCCCCTAAACTATGTGAAATAGACTACTTATACCCTCCATTACATTTTGGATTCAAAAATACCCCCGCCGTTATCCTAGGAGACCACAAATACCCTCAAGAGTTAACATCCCAAATTATTAGTGACGTGGCAAGCCACATGGGACTAATCCCTCCACCTAAGCATTGCCAACTAAGATTCACTACAAAAGAACTTGACCTTTAGTGGCGACAAAGTCGCCACAAAATCCCAAAATATTGCCACTAAAGGTTATGAGTGATTTTTAGTGGCGACTAAGGCTCCAACATCCATTCGCTAGTAAAACCTATTTTTTCAACAAAAAAAATATGATAATTAATTTTTGATTGCAACCTAATTTTCTAAAATAAATAAGTTGCAATATCAATATTAAAAACATCCAATATTATTACGAAAAATCATCAAAATTACTTCTCGATTCAAATCTCCTACTATATAATGCGTCATTGCACGTTTTATACATTTACATATGACATAAAAATAAAACACACAGTGTCTTAAAACTCCTACTTAATCGATATCATTTTTGGTTTTTTAAAACCAATGAAGAAAAAAACACAAAATTAGAATTTAATGTTAAAAACTTTTAGTGACGATTTCTGGGCTTTTGTGGCGACTGTTGTCGCCGCTAAAGGTCAAGTTCTTTTGTAGTGAATCTTAGTTGGCAATGCTTAGGTGGAGGGATTAGTCTCATGTGGCTTGCCACGTCACTAATAATTTGGGATGTTAACTCTTGAGGGTATTTGTGGTCTCCTAGGATAACAGCAGGGGCATTTTTGATCCCAAAATGTAACGAAGGGTATAAGTGGTCTATTTCACATAGTTCAGGGGCAATTTGACCCTTTTCCATTTATAATATAAGTTTTTAAATTTTTAGATACATAACAATTAACATGCCATGATTTGTAGGCCAAAACAAAAATGTAAATGTTTAAAATGAATAGGCCCACAAACTTAGATAAAGTAGTACTAATAGATAATGAAACAAAATTAAACAAAGTAGTAATACATGATGAAGGTTAATTTAAAATTAACTTAAAATTAATTTTTATCACTTTTATAAGGATAGGAATATATGTGTGCCAATTTTATAATTGTAGGGATATATATATGAGTCACTTTTATAACGAGGGCATATCAGCTCTAACTAACAAAGTTGAGCGGTATATCAAAACATTTTCCTATCTAAATATTTATAAGTGATTATCTTTAAAAAAATAATTGTATTTTTAATAAATAAACAAAAAGATATTACCACTTCATACATTTTTTAGGTAAAAGAACATGAGGGTAAAGGTGGGTGGGTGGGGGTGGAGCGGCCTCCTGAATCCACAACTCTGTTTCAACTTCAACTGATTTTAATAACAGAGGCTCAAACCATTCAAATCAAGTATCCGAAGACTCTGTGTGAATCGATAGGGTGCATTCAATTCATTGGTGTGAGTTCGGTAAATTCAAAAAACTTTATTTCAACTTCGTATTTTGAATATTTTTTCCCATTTTAAAAGCCTTTTTTTATTATTATTTTGAAACAGTGTCTGGCTCAATATTCTTGATCAATTGATTAAAATCAAGAATTCGAAGACTCTGTGCGAATCGAAACGGTGCATTCAATCCATTCGGGTGAGTTAAGTAAATTCAAAAACTTTATTTCAGCTTTGAATTTTTATTTTTTTTGGTAACAACCGTAAAAAGATACCTCCAGCCATACTTCTTAAGTCCATCTACAATGCTCAAACAAGTGAGAATTAGTCTCCATCACTTGTTCATCACAGAGCAAACAATCAGTCTCATTATATGCCAAAAATTCACAAATAACTATAGTAACCTTAATTTCAATATTTTCAAATTTTTTAATATTACTTTTTTTGGTAAATCCTGAAAAATGTGAAATTATCCCTTATGCAATTGTGATGAGGCTAAGCCATATATTGAACATCTAAGCCAGCAACGACTATTAATGTTTCTTATGGGGCTAAACGAGTCTTATAGTCATGTGAGGAGTGACATATTACTTAAGGCTACAGTTCCCACTGTTAATCAGGCATATGCTACAGTTATACAAGAGGAGAGTCAAAGGTTATTAGGAGTTATGGATCTCAACAAGGAACCTCTCACAATGATGGTAAATAGAAGGTCAAGTTTCAAAGGAAAAAAGTTACTAGACAGTGTTCATAGGATATCCTAATGATTTTAAGAGCAAGAGGAAACAAGAGCAAGGTGATAGTAATACTAGATACAGAGGGCAAAGTATGGCTTATGGCACTGAGAGAGGTCACAGATCTAACAATTTTTCTCACAATTACCATGCTGATTCTGGTATCAAATCACATGCAAATTATGCCGTAACAGAGGAAAATGGACATGGGATTACTCTTACTGAGGAGGAGTACAACCATGTGAAAAATCTCAGACACAACAACAGCAGTAGTACTGGAGATGGTACTGAATGCAAA
>JAJOOS010011941.1:0-31336 GCA_029582725.1 Solanum chiquidenum
GTACTAACCCCTTTCTTTCCCTTTTGACTAAAGTGTAGGGATTTGTAGATGTTGATATCCATGGTTGATGGATAGGTTCTACGGTGTTTGAAGATGAAAACTTGGTGAGTCCTCTTAGATTCGAGGATAATAACCAACATGTTCTTTATGTCTTGTAGTTTTGTTAAAGTTTTGAGTGGGCTTAGTCCCAATGTTGTATTCAAGTATTAGATGGTTTTGAG
The DNA here is from genome assembly GCA_029582725.1 of Solanum chiquidenum. Taxonomy (NCBI): domain Eukaryota; kingdom Viridiplantae; phylum Streptophyta; class Magnoliopsida; order Solanales; family Solanaceae; genus Solanum; species Solanum chiquidenum. The sequence continues at coordinate 222 of JAJOOS010011941.1, forward strand.
ACATATTGTATAAAGTTTAGAAAGTCTTCTGCTTGCTATTTATTGAAAGTATCTTCGTGTGATAAGAAAGTTTTAAATTCCTTGTGGTTTTAGTTTCTATGTGACGAATGAATGCTAAGAGGCTTGTATTAGACCTCTTCGAGGTCGAGTACGCCGGTTACGACTAGGGGGTGCTCCTGGGTCGTGACACCCTCGAGCCTACACTCTGGGCGGGACTGGCACTCGAGAACCATAGCTGGCCCCAAGAGAACCCTTAGCCTGGCTTACTTACTCAGCGGAAGACTTAAACACAAGAGATATAGCTCATGCAATAACTTAAAAGATAATAACTTAGCCAAAAATGGCAACTCAAGTCTTAAACGTATACAACTTAAATGAATAAGACTAAAGAACTAATATTATCTGTCTATGAAACCTCTAAAACAAAGAGGGATGTCGGAACAGGACCCCTAATCATCCTAACAACTAAAAACTAGAAAGCAAATGATAAAAGAGTCCTTCGGTATGCAAGGACGCTCACCAACTGACTCTGAGTGATGAACCTGATCAACGAGGCGCTGGATGCTGATCCTGGTTACCTGCGTCTGCATCATAAGAAGATGCAGGCCAACTGGTATCAGTACATTGAATGTACGAGTATGCAAGTTGGAATGCTAAACATAACTTAAGCTTGAAAGGAATCTGAGAGAAACATTTACCTTGGCTCTTCTCAACTTTTGAACAACTTAACTCAATTTAAAGCAATAAGACACATGCCATAAATATAAAACTTGTAAAACAGTGTAAAACAACTTAGTTCGTTAAACAAAATGCAATAACAAACTTAACTTTACTCATGTAATAAAGCAATATAGTTTCTGTGGGAGTTTCTCTAACCAACAACCACCACTATAAGCCTAAGTGGTGATACAACGTCTTGCCCACGCTGCCAGAATTTTCCTATACTTTGCTGTCATATAGAACGCTTAACTTAGTAGATTCACTAGCTTAACTTATGTGATCATCCAAAAACTATGACCCATTAATACCCATGATGGCTACATGGTTTATGGAGACTTGAGTTAATATGAACTCACATCCCATATCAGTGCTCAAAACTACTCCCAAAAATATACTTGGCTCATATGTTTTAAAAACAAACTTATTTCTTTGGTTTGAGATAATTACTCAAAACTTAGCTTAAAAGCTCTCTTGGAATAGATGTTCCATTTTCTTGTTCAAATGTAAAAACATTTATAAACTCTTTGGGGAATACTTAGTTCTCTAATAGATTTTTGAGAAATGAATTCAACTTTTTACTCTTTGCTTAACTTGAAACTTAAGTCTTAAAACAAAGTTAAAACGTTTGTTAAAGACTTTTGTAAACTTTTAAAACTTTCCTTTGACTTGCTTCTTGACTTCTAGACTTGACTCTTAACTTCTCTTGACTTTGACCCTAAATTCCCTTGAATTGGATTATGGATTCAAGATTCATGATCTCATATTTATGGATGATTTCATGATGTTTAGATGTACCTTAGAGTGTTGGAATCAACTAGAAAACATAGGTACATTGCTAAGGAACAAGTACGAAAAGATGGGGGAAGAATGGGAAGAACTGGTGTCCCTGGCGCTCTGAGAGGCTCAAGGCGCCAGCCCTTGAGATTCAGGGACCAAGTTGGGGTGCTCTGGCTGGTGTGTCTCCCCAGAGCCCCACATTCAGGGACTGCCTTGGGGCACGCTGGCTGGCACGACGCCCTATCCCCTTCCCCAGATGTTTGACGAATTTTCTTCTCCGTTTTTCAACTCTAAACCCTGTAAACTTCAATGGTTCTTTCCCCAAATACCTAGGATCATTTATACCCTCAATACATGATATATTCAAACCGAATTACACCCGGAAACATGAATCAAATCGCAAGAAACTTCAACAAAATAACCCACAAGAATTCAAATGAATTTCATCAAGAACTCAAAGGATTTACTTTCAAATCACACATATTTCGCTAAATTGAATCATGACTGGCGTGTGGGTGAACTAACCCAATGCTATGTGATCTAACATACTTTTTAGGGATCACCCCCGATGAAATCCACAAGCTACCCTTGACGAAATTGACGAATCTTGAACGTCCTTCTCCTTTCTCCTCTTTTCTCCTCTTCTCCAAGCCCTAGCATGAAATTTACTTTTCTAAAACTGAATAAAATCTGAATTTACCCCAATTAAACTCCTAAAAAGGAATTAGAATAATTAAGTAAGGAAAAAACTAATTTACCCTTCCAAAATCCGGATTAGACTTTCCTTAATCCAACAGCCCAACTTTCAAAGGGCATAACTTACTCATACGAACTCAGAATTGCGCAAACTCGGCGGCATTGGAGAGATTATTCCAAGAGATTTCCAACCATGTCTGTAAGTACACCTAAATCATCCTGAGATAGGATTTATGTCCGTTCGAAGATGACCAAAACTCAATTTTTTCTAACTTAAACAAATTTCCAGACTTTCATTCTTTCCAAAAATGACTATTTCCAATTATTAGCTTCTTCCAAGTTATTTCAAATTGCGAGATGTTACAATATCTCCCTCTTGGGAACATTCATCCTCAAATGAGATTACTCTTACTAGGATAAGGGTGTAACATCAAGTTTAAACACCCAACAAGCAAATGCAAACAAACAACATGCTCACTCATAATTTAAAGAGTACTAAGAAGAGAATTAGTACCTTGGTCTGCATTTTCTCCGGACTCAAAGAGATGTGGATATCTCTTCTTCATATCCTCTTCATCTTCCCAAGTAGCTTCCTCAACAAATTGGTTCCTCCAAAGGACTTTGACTGATGCTACTTCCTTAGTCCTCAATTTGCGAACTCGACGATCTAGAATCTGAACCAAAATCTCTTCATAAGATAGGCTATTATTGATCCCAATATCTTCAGTTGGCATGATCAATGAAGGATCTCCCATGCACTTCTTCAACATGGAGATGTGAAATATCGGATGAACCGCTGCTAACTCTTGTGTAGCTCCAACTCATAAGCTACATTGCCAATCCTTTTGGATATTCGATAATATCCAATGTACTGGGGACTAAGTTTCCCCTTCTTACCAAACCTCATAACACCCTTCATGGGTGAAACTTTAAGATATACCCAATCATCTACTTCAAACTCTAACTCTCTTCTCCTAACATCAATGTAGGATTTCTTACGACTCTGTGCCATTTTCAACCTCTCTTGGATCACTTTCACCTTCTCCATAGCTTGATGAACTAAGTCCGGTCTTATCAACCCAGCTTCGCCAACTTCAAACCATCCAATAGAAGATTTGTATCTTCTCCCATAAAGAGCTTCATATGGAGCCATCTGGATGCTAGAGTGGTAACTATTATTGTAGGAAATTCAATAATGAGGTAGGTGATCATCCCAATTACCTTTGAAATCATTCACACAGTCCCTCAACATATCCTCTAAGGTCTTAATAGTGCACTCTGCTTGACCATTTGTCTGAGGATTAAAAGCAGTACTCAAGTTCACCTTGAACCCAAGCCTTTCTGGAATGACTTCCAAAATTGTGAAGTAAATTACGCACCTCTGTCTGAAATAATGGAGACCGGAACTCCATGAAATCTTACTGTCACGCCCCGAGCCTACACCCTGGGTGGAACATTGATGGCCCCAAGAGAACCCTTGGCCTGGCTTACTAACTCAGCGGAAGATAATATTCATACTTATAATGATCAATAACACTTAATTGAACTGAATAATAAAATAACTGAAAATGTTTAAAGGTTAAACATTCAACTTGGACAAAAGTGGCAACCCAAGTCTTAACAATAAGAAATGATAATGAAAAGACTCAAAGGACAAACATATGACTGTCTAGGAAGCCTCTAAAACAACTGAGATGGATGTTGGGACAACCCCACAACATCCTAATGAACTAACTAGAAAGCAATGAAAATAGATCCTTCGGAATGCAAGAAGGCTCACCGACTGACTCTTAACTACTCACTAGATCAACGGTGCGCTGGAATGCTGATCCTAATTACCTGTGTCTGCATCATAAGACAATGCAGACCAACTGGAATCAGTACATTGAATGTACGAGTATGCGAGTTGGAATGCTAAAACAACATAGGCCGAATAAGAATCTAAAAGAAACTGAAGAACTTACATGGCTCACCTCAACATGACTGAACTCATTTCAATATAAAGCAATTTAAAACAAATGCAATATAAAGAAACAAACTGTTTAAAAATATGTTGTCAACTCTGTGTATGCAAGGAAACAATATAACTCTGAAATGTATGTAAAAATATAAATAATTGTGTATATAAAACTACAATAACTTCTGTGGGAGTTTCTCTAACCGACAACCATCACATAAGAGCTATAGTGATGATACAGTGATCTATCTCATGCTGCCAGCGCATCCTATACCTGGCCAGAGGTATAGGACCCGAACTACTAAGTGGATCCACTAGTCTATTGTGAAAAGGGTTCATCTAAAAAGTATGACCCTTTTCTACCCATGGAGGCTACATAGTTTTATGGAGACGTGAGTTATCTTAACTCATGCTCGCCCCTAATTCGGTGCTCAATACTACTCCCAAAATATACTAGCTCTTATGTTTTTAAAATAAATGTACTTCTTCTGTGATTTGAGATTAGTTCTCAAAACTTAGCTCAAAGGCTATCTTGGAAATTTCAGTTTCCCTTCTTGCTTCATTTAGAAAGCTATTACTCTTTTCTGAAAACTAGCCCGAAGGCTCTTTGGAAATCTCAGTTTCCATTCTTATTTAAATGTGAAAACATTTTAAATCTCTTTGGGAATACTTAGTCCTCATATACTTCTTTGAAGAAAAGAACTTCAACTTTACTCTTTACTGAACTCAAAACCTAAGTCTTAAAACAAAGTTAAAACATTTGTGAAAGACTTTTGAAAACTTTAAGGACTTATCTTGACTTCTCTTGACTTTGGTTCTTAACTGCTACTATTGACTCTTAACTAATCCTTGAATTGAATTATGGATTCAAGGATTATGATTTGTGATGTAAAGATCTCATGATGTTTAGGAATGATTCTAGATAGCTTAACATAACAGTAGACCAAAAATCAATATTTGAGGGAGGGTCCGCGACGCGGAGACATATTTAATTTTTGGTTTTGAAAACATCTTCTGAGGCAGAACGCTCCGTGACAGCTCCGCGACGCGAAACAGAAATTCCCAAATCTGGGAACTTGCTCCGCGACGCGCCCCTAGTGTCAAATTTCGACTGATGAAATTTCTTCTTCGTTCTCCAACCCCAATTCACCCAAACCCGGTTCTTTTTCTCAAATTACTTTTAGATACAGATACCCAGCAAATGTACCTAAGAACCTAACTCGAAACGACTCTATGATGTGACGTAACAAACTTATAAACTTCCCAACTCAGTCAAATTCAAGAACAATATATGAATTCAAGAATAGATATCAAGATCATCAATATTCAAACTCATTTAGGTCGAATCCAAACTGAAATTAATATTCTTGGCACATGGGAGAACGATCTCAATGTTATGAGAGCCTCACATACCTGATAGAAGTAAATCCTTGGTGAAACACCAACTTTCTTGATCGATCTTGATGAATTTGCCCTTTTTCTCCTTCTTCTTTTCCCTTCTCCTTTCTCCTTGGCCCTAGCGTGAAATCCCAAATTCTAAAACTGACTAAAATATGATTTGACCCATATTAAACTCCTAAAAATGGATTAAAATAATAGGGCAATGAAAAGACTAAAATACCCCTTAAAATTCCGGATTTGACATTTCCTTAATCCAACAGCCCAAATTCCAAAGGGCATAACTCACTCATACAAATTCGGAATCGTGCAAACTTGGTGGCGTTGGAAAGATCATTCCAAGTTATTTTCAACCATATCTGGAAGTACACTAACTCATCTTGAGTTAGGACTTATGTCCATTTGAAGTTGATCAAAAACTCACTTTAACTTGCAAAAAAAAAAATCCAGATTTCCTCATTATTTCCAAAAGTAACTATTTTCATATTTTAAAATTCTTTCTAGTTCTTTCTAGTTACGAGATGTTAAACTTACCACTTCTTGAATATATAGCTTAGCATAATCTTCTGCTGAATGGGTAGTCTTTACCGGCAAAAAGTGGGTTGATTTCGTCATTCTATCGACAATCACCCAAATAGAATCATGATGCCTGCGAGACCTTGGTAACCCTGTGATGAAATCCATATTAATCGTCTCCTACTTCCATTTTGGAAGTTCTATATTCTGAGCCAAACCACCGGCCTTTGGTGCCCTACTTTAACTTGTGGACAATTTGGACACTTAGCAACAAATTATGTAATGCCTTTCTTCATACTATTCCACCAATACACCTCTCTCAAGTCACGATACATCTTTGTGGAGCCCGAATGAATGGAATATCTGGAGCTATGAGCTTCCACCGTGATCCTCTCTTGGAGTCCATCCACCAAAGGCACACACAATCTTCCTTGATATCTCAACACACCATCACCCCCTTGTTCAAAAGCTAATACTTTTTGCTTATGAACATTTGCCTTCAACTCAAGCAAAATGGGATCTTGGTCTTGCTTTTCCTTCACTTCTGACACTAATGAAGATTCAGCCCCATTCATCACCACTACTCCTCCTTCTGTGGAATCCATTAGTCGGACTCCTAAGCGTGCAAGTCTATGCACATCTTTCACCAACTCTCTCTTTTCTTCTTCAACATGGGCGGTACTACCCATAGACAACCTGCTCTAAGCATCAGCAACAACATTAGCCTTACCTGGGTGGTAAAGAATACTCATGTCATAATCCTTGAGTAATTCTAACCACCTCCTTTGTCTGAGATTAAGCTCTTTCTGAGTGAACACATATTGAAGAGTCTTGTGATCAGTGAATACATCAACATGAACACCACACAAATAATGAAGCCATATCTTTAAAGCAAATACTACTGCAGCCAATTCTAAGTCATGGGTTGGATCGTTCTTCTCATGAACTTTCAACTGTCTAGAGGCATAAGCTATGACTTTGCCATTCTGCATTAACACACCACCCCAACCAACTCTAGATGCATCACAATACACCACAAAACCTTGCGTACCTTCTGGTAAGGTCAATACTGGGGCAGTAGTCAACCTCTTTTTCAATTCTTGAAAGCTTTTCTCACAAGCTTCAGACCATTGAAACTTAACAGTCTTCTGAGTCAACTTGGTCAAAGGAGACAAAATAGATGAGAACCCCTCTACAAACCTTCTATAATAGCAAGCCAAACCCAAGAAACTCCTAATATCAGTTGGAGATGTGGGTCTAGGACAATTCGACACTGCCTCAATTTTCTGAGTATCTACTTTAATTCCCTCTCCAGACACAATGTGGCCTAGGAATGCCACAGATCCAAGCCAAAACTCACACTTAGAGAACTTGGCATACAACTCTTTATCTTTCAAAGTCTGGAGAACTATTCTGAGATGACTAGTATGTTCTTCATTCCTTGAATAGATTAGTATGTCATCAATGAAGACGATAACCAACAAATCTAAATAAGGTTTGAAGACTCTATTCATAAGGTCCATGAACGTTGTTGGTGCATTAGTCAAACCAAAGGACATGACCAAAAACACTTCTGAATGTTGTCTTTGGAATGTCACATTCCATTACTTTCAACTGATGGTAACCTGATCTGAGGTCTATTTTCGAGAAACAGGAAGCACTCTGAAGCTGATCGAAAAGATCAGCAATCCTTGGGAGAGGATACTTGTTCTTGATGGTAACCTAGTTCAATTGGCGGTAATCTATACACATCCTAAGGGAACCATCTTTCTTTCTCACAAACAAGACCGGAGTACCCCAAGGTGAGAAACTTGGTCGAATAAAACCCTTATCTAGGAGATCTTTTAACTGCTCTTTAAGCTCTTTCAACTCTGTTGGTGCCATTTTATATGGCGGAATAGAGCTAGGACGAGTATCTGGAAGAACATCTATACCGAAGTTTATCTCTCTCACAGGAGGGACTCCGGGTAGATCATCAGGAAAGACTTCTGGAAATTCTTTTACTACTGGAACTGGTGAATGGGAGGTATCTCAACACTTGAGTCATTAACTCGGACTAAGTGATAGACACACCCTTGGAAACTAACTTTCTTGCCTTAAGGTACGAAATGAAATGACCCTTACGCACTACTGAACTACTTTTCCACTCTAAGACTGGCTCATTAGAAATCTGAAACTTGACAACTCGAGTTCTACAATCAATGGAGGCATAACAGGCATGAAGCCAATCCATACTAAGAATGACATCGAAATCTACCATGTCTATCTCAATTAAATCAGCCATGGTGTCTTTGTGATTAATGGAAATGACACAATCATGATAAACTCGCTCAGCTAGGATAGACTCCCCAACATGTGTAGAAACACAAAAGGGTTCACAGAGTTTCTTAGGAAGAACATCAAACTTATTTGCAACATAAGGGGTTACAAAAGATAAACTTGCTCCTAGGTCTAGCAAAGCATAAACATCAAAAGCAAAGACTTTGATCATACTAGTGACAACATCTGGAGAGTTCTCTTGCTCTTGACGACTGGTGATTGCATAAAGATGGTTTCTTCCTCCGCCAGTACCTGAAGTAGCTCCTCTAGGTGAAGCCCTGTCGGGTGGGGCAACTGATGAAGATTGGGCTCTATTGCCCTGATTGTCACTACCTTGCCTGTTTCTTAGGGAACTCTTTCATGAAGTGACCCTCTTGCCCACACTTGAAACAACATGTCTGGCCATCACGACACTTACCTGGGTGGATCCTACCACACTTAGCACATGCAGGAGCCCAGATACCTCCTTGTGACATACTACCTTGAGACTGTGCAGGTCTAGCTCTAAAGTTCTGTGAATTCTGACCATTATACTCACCTCTGTTTCTGGGTACAGGTGCACTAGCAAATGATGGAGCATGTCCCTTTTGCTTTTGCTGAAAGGACGAACGGTTCACATTACCTTTCTGCTGCCAGGACTCATTTCCTGTCTTAGCTTTCTTATTTCTGAACTCTTCCATGTCCCTCAGCTTCTCTTCCTCAACCTGCTTCACATAAACCATCAACCTTGATATGTCCATGTCCCTGATAAGCATTGCAGCCCTACCTTCCATACTCGACAGACAAGACAGCCCAGCAACGAACAAGCTCATTCTACTCCTTATGTCCACAACCATCTCCAGAGCATAATGGGATAGTTGGGTGAACTTCAACCCATACTCATGAACACTTAGAGAATCCTGCTTAACTGTGAGGAACTCACGTACCTTGGCCTCTTTCAATTCTCGGGGAAAGAAACGCCCCAAGAAAGCTTCCTCAAAACAGGCCCAACTCGCAGGTGGTGCATCCTCATCTCTACCCCTTTCCACTGGTCGAACCAAGTTCTAGCAACATTCTTCAGTTGATATGCAGCTAGTTCAACTCACTCAATATCTTCCACATACATAACATCAAATACCTTATTCAGCTCCTCAATAAAGTTATTTGGATCCTCAGTAGTGCTCAAACCAGTGAAGCTTGGAGGATTCATCCTCAAGAACTCACGAATCCTTAAAGTGTCAGCCCCTTCTTATCGAACTCCTTTTTTCTGCCCAACCTAATTAGTCACAGTTTGACTCAGCATCCTAATTGCTTCTCTGAATTCGGCATTAGTGACTTCCCCTTGAGGTTGCACTTCAGGTGCATTTGGTAACTCTTGCTCCTCAACATTACGCCTAGCAGGGTGACCTCTGACAGCTCTTTGTGGAGGCATGATTATCTAAAAACACGCGCAATCACGAATTAGAAGGGAACTTTATAAAGATTTAACTCTAACACACAAAATGAGTGTGAAAGAAGTGAGAAATTTTTCCTAAGTGTTGCAGCCTACTAATTATAGATGTGGTGCGCTTCACACCGATAACTAGGACTCTACAGACACGGGTTCATAGACTCTCTAGAACTCTTAAACTCTGTGCTCTGATACCAAGTTTGTCACTCCCCGAGCCTACACATTGGGCGGGACTGGCACTCGAGAACCATAGCTGACCCCAAGAAAACCCTTGGCCTAACTTGCTTACTCAACGGAAGACTTAAACACAAGAGATATAGCTCATGCAATAGCTTAAAAATAATAACTTAGCCAAAAATGGCAACTCAAGTCTTAAACGTATACAACTAAAATGAATAAAACTAAAGAACTAATACTATTTGTCTATGAAGCCTCTAAAACAAAGAGGGATGTCGGGACAGGACCCCTGATCATCCTAACAACTGAAAACTAGAAAGCAAATGATAAAAGAGTCCTCTGGAATGCAAGGAGGCTTACCAACTGACTCTGAGTGCTAAACCTGATCAACGAGGCACTGGATATTGATCCTGGTTATCTGCGTCTACATCTTAATAAGATGTAGGCCAACTGACATCAATACATTGAATGTACGAGTATGTGAGTTGGAATGTTAAACATAACTTAAGCTTGAAAGGAATCTTAAAGAAACACTTACCTTGGCTCTTCTCAACTCTTGAACAACTTAACTCAATTTAAAGCAATAAGACACATGCAATAAATATAAAACTTGTAAAACAGTGTAAAACAACTTAGTTCGTTAAAGAAAATGCAACAATAAATTTAACTTTACTCATTTAATAAAGTAATATAGTTTATGTGGGAGTTTCTCTAACCGACAACCACCACTATAATCCTAAGTGGTGATACAACGTCTTGCCCACGCTGCCAGAACTGTCCTATACTTTTTCATCATATAGAATGCTTAACTTAGTGGATCCACTAGCTTAACTTATGTGATCATCTAAAAAGTATGACTCATTAATACCCATGATGGCTACATAGTTTATGGAGACTTGAGTTAATATGAACTCGCATCCCCATATCAGTGCTCAATACTACTCCCAAAAATATACTTAGCTCATATGTTTTAAAAACAAACTTCTTTCTTTGGTTTGAGATAATTACTCAAAACTTAGCTTGAAAGCTCTCTTGGAATCGATGTTCCATTTTCTTGCTCAAATGTGAAAACATTTATAAACTCTTTGGGGAATACTTAGTTCCCTAATAGCTTTTTGAGAAATGAACTCAACTCTTTACTCTTTGCTTAACTTGAAACTTAAGTCTTAAAACAAAGTTAAAACGTTTCTTAAAGACTTTTGTAAACTTTTAAAACTTTGCTTTGACTTGCTTCTTGACTTCTAGACTTTACTCTTAACTTCTCTTGACTTTGACCCTAACTTCCCTTGCCCTAACTTCCCTTGAATTGGATTATGGATTCAAGGTTCATGATCTCATGTTTATGGATGATTTCATGATGTTTAGATGTACCTTAAAGTGTTGGAATCAACTAGAAAACATAGGTACATTGCTAAGGAACAAGTACGAAAAGATGGGGGAAGAATGAGAAGATCTGGCGACGTCCCTGGCGCTCTGAGAGACGCGGGGCGCCAGCCCTTGAGATTCAGGGACCAAGTTGGGGTGCTCTGGCTGGTGTGTCTCCCCAGAGCCCCACATTCAGGGACTGCCTTGGGCCACGCTGGCTGGCGCGACGCCCCACCCTCTTCCCCAGGTGTTTGACGAATTTTCTTCTCCGTTTTTCAACTCTAAACCCTCTAAACTTCAATGGTTCTTTCGCCCAAACACTTAGGATCATTTATACCCTCAATACATGACAGATTCAAACCAAAATTACACCCGAAAACATTAATCAAATCGCAAGAAACTTCAACAAAACAACCCACAAGAATTCAAACGAATTTCATCAAGAACTCAAAGGATTTACTTTCAAATCACGGATATTTTGCTGAATTGAATCATGATTGGCGCGTGGGTGAACTAACCCAATGCTATGTGATCTCACATACCTTTTAGGGATCACTCTGACGAAATCCAGAAGCTACCCTTGACGAAATTGACGAATCTTGAATGTTCTTCTCCTTTCTCCTCTTTTCTCCTCTTCTCCAAGCCCTAGCATGAAATTTACTTTTCTAAAACTGACCAAAATCTGACTTTACCCAATTAAACTCCTAAAAATGAATTAGAATAATTAGGTAAGGAAAAGACTAAATTACCCTTCCAAAATTCGGATTAGACTTTCCTTAATTCAACAGCCCAACTTCCAAAGGGCATAACTTACTCATACGAACTCAGAATTGGACAAACTCGGCGGCGTTGGAAAGATTATTCCAAGAGATTTCCAACCATGTCTGGAAGTACACCTAACTCATCCTGAGCTAGGAGTTATGGCCGTTTGAAGTTGACCAAAACTCAAATTTTCCTAACATAAACAAATTTCCAGATTTTCATTCTTTCCAAAAATGACTATTTCCAATTATTAGCTTCTTCCTAGTTATTTCAAATTGCAAGATGTTACAAATAAAGTAATACAGTTTTTGTGGGAGTTTCTCTAACCGACAAAACCACTATAAGCCTAAGTAATGATACAGCGTCTTACCCACGTTGCCAGATCTGTCCTATACTTTGCCGTCATATAGAACGCCTTAACTAAGTGGATCCACTAGTCTATGCTAAAAAGGCACTTAAGGAATCATCTAAAAAGTATGATCATTTATTACCCATGATGGCTACATGGTTTATGGAGAATTGAGTTATTATGGACTCGTATCCCCATATCGATCGTAGCTAAATATGAAATTTTCCGTGGCTAAACACTTTAGCTGTGATATTATTTCCCGTAGCATTCGTGGCAAGATGTAGTGTGGCTAAAAGTTAGCTACAAACTTTACATGGTCCATGGCTAAGAACAAACATCTATTGCTACAATTTTTTTGTGTTGTAGTTATGCTGGTAAAAAACATTGCCACAAAAAATATATTTATAGCAAGTAATTTTATTTTTTTGCCACAACATACAAGATTTGTAACTATCTACATCAATGCTGCCACAAAGGTATTGCACTGTAGCAAAATATTTAGTTTGTTTGCCATGTAAACTTAAATTTTATAACTATTTCTATAGCTTAGTCTTGTGACAATAATACTCGTGTTTAGTTACGAATGATAAAATTCATGGCTATGACATAAAGTATTTGCCATAGAAATTTTTGTATTGTAGCTAAAAATTCATATCTTTAGCCATGAAATATATTGAATTATAGCTAAAATTTCACTTGCTACGGAAAGTGGAAATTTATAGACCTATATATATATACACGCATTCAATAATTTCATTACTATTTAAGAATTTTCGCAAGCTTTGTTAGTCACAACAGTTGCATAATGTAGATACCAATCTATTTTAAAATATTTCCCAAGTGATAAATAATTGTGTATTACAATTTTGAAAATAGTTACTATATACAATTCTTTTAAGAGATCATCTTGTTTGAATCCAAAGCAGCATAGTCTTTCCTTATCACTTCTTCCACAGTCTTCAATTGCACCTTAATTTGATCAACATTATCTTGATTTGTCATTGATATGCTTTAATTTCATTAACATACCTATAAATAATAAAGAAGGATTTTAGCACCAAGAATAAGAACCAACTAATTATATATATATATATATGTGTGTGTGTGTGTGTGTGTGTGTGTGTGTAGAATCTATATTCTAAAGAGAAACAATAATGTCTAGATAATTCTTTTACTACAATTTTAATAATTAAAATCAAGGCAAAATGCAAAGCAACAATAAAAGTTAACAAACCTACAAACTTTTTAAACTTCTTAAAAGGATCTTCATTACAATATAATCACAACACTTTGTTGTTGCAGTCTGCAAATTATGGCTCCTTCAAACTCTATTGATCAAACTTTAAAATCTGAAAATTCATTCATAACACAATTTATTAAAAATGCTAAAATAAGTGTAAAGTAAAAAAATTAAATGAAACATGCTTAATACAAATTCAAAAATACTAAAATATGAAGATATGAACATACCTTGAATATAAGACCTAAAAACAAAAGATTAAAAAAATATTACATAAAAATTTTAAGTTGAGCAAGAAAGTAAGGTAAATGAACAATGAGGAGAGGCGAGGGGAGGCGATAGGGGGAAGGGAGTAGGTTATTAATATTCTAATTGGGCTTTAAAAAATTGGAGGGAATTTGGACTTTTACAATTTTTCATTTTGTGGGGAGATTTTGGGTTTGGATCTAAATATGGAATGGTTTTAAATCCTTATAACTTATTTTTCTTTCAATACTTAGTATGACATAATATAAAAAAATTATACAAAATTAATATGAATAATAATGTTACTGACAGAAATTCCGTCTCAAAATCCTTTGCATTGTTACCACAAAAATTAGCTACACATTTCATTTTAATCAAATATACATTTTAAATTTAGTGATGCAATTATTAACTCATCATTATTTTATGGTTGTATAGCTATAAAGTGTTTTTGTTATTAAAATTACGGAAAATAGTTTTCTTGAACTATAAAAAATTGAATAAAAATGTCCTCATTTATTATTTTGGTCTAAACATGTCCTTGTCGTTTATAGTTTGATTCACAAATTTCTCTATTATTACTTAATTTGTCAATAATGTTATTTTTCATATAAATATATTATTTTATTTTTTTAAACACATTCTTTTCCTAATAATAATTTTTCATTAGCAAATATTTATCCTACTTCAATTCTAAAAAGATAAAGAAATAAAAATATTCTCCATTTTTATTAGATTTTCTTTTATCATTATCGAAATAAAATTACTAATGAGGTTACTAGGATCTTATGTATATGACGTATATAATTAGTTAAAAAAATACATGTAGTTGAAATATTTTAATTGATAAAATGAGATTAAGAAGGAGAAAAGATCATTTCCTACTTATTTATTATTTAAAGTGGTTTTAAAAAAAAATGGATTCTTTAAAAGTAATATATTTATTAGGAATAAAATGTGTTTAAAAAGGAAAGAAACAATATGTTTTTTATTTGACCCATTAGGTAATAGCATGGACACTTTTAGATCAAATTATTGGCGGTAGGGACAGTTTTGGGTCATACCATTGACGTTAGGGGTATTTTTAGATGAAAATATCAATTATTGACATTTTTAATCAATTTTATATAATTTAGAAATATTTTTTACCCTTTCTCGTTAAAATTATTATTACAAATTTATCGAAAGTAGATGTACAATAACAATTGCAATATTTTTCTCTATATATATATATATGAGCACTTACGAAAAATCAATTTTATTTATATATAATTAATATAATTACTTATTTAGAATAATAAAGGTCATATACATAATATCCCTACAATTATTAAAAATTGCATAAATACTTTTTTTTAAAATAATAAGTGCATATATAATATATATATCTTAAACACTTATTTTAAAATAGTAATAAAATACCAAAATAATTAATATATAAATATATTTATGGCTTTTATTTTTTTAAAAATTATTATACATTTAAAAAGGTGTAATTAATATTAAAAATAATATGTTTCATAATATATAAAATACAAGATTGATAAATTTGAGGCTACACGTAAGTATACAAATCAATAATTTTTGAAGATTACCTTCTTCTTCTTTTTTTGTATTATTTTTTAAAATAATTGGTTCTTTTATTTATATACACTAATTATATAATAATGTATTTATTTAAATTATATATAAGTAATTGAGTCAAATGATGAACACCTCTAATTATATAAAATTAATCATTAAAGATAATTATCTCAATAAATCAGGTATGAATCAAATAATATTTCTGAATATATGTCGTCAGGATGAAGTTTGAATTAGACTTGTAGAAGTTTGCTAGAATTTGATCTAATTAGTCAATTGAAGTAAATATAATGACTTATTTATTAATTTAAGTCGTATTTAAGATTTGTAATTATATTGTATAGTAGACTTGAGTCGAACAATTAACACCTCCAATAATATTGGATTAGTAAAAATATTATTATGATGAAATTAGTTAATCAAAATTAATTAGATATAAGCATTTATTGATTAAAAGTATATTTGAAATTTACAAGTATGTCTATAAAACTAAATCAAATCGAACAATTAACACCTCTAGTTAGAATAGATCAATATCATTATAACACATTCCAACTCGTGGTAAAAAAAATTATTAGCTATGAAATTAATCACAATAATAAATTTACGACTATTTAATTCATCATGATAAATAATTTTAGGTTTTAAGCCAACTATATTTCTACAATGTTTTAGTACTCGAAGCACAAATATTTATTTAGCTACAATATTGTGTTTTAAACAACCTCTTTATAACTAAAAGGTTAGTATTACTACAATAAATTTCAACACGTTACAAAATTTAATAATTAACTATGAAATTTTATCACAGCAAATAATCCGTGGCTACATTATTTAACAATTGCCACAAATATTTTATAATTTGAAGCAATATTATTTACTTAGCTACAATATTTTGTTTCAAATATTTTATTGTGTCTAAAAGATTATTATTACTACAATAAGTTTCAACTCGTGGTAAAAATGAATAATTAGCTACAAAATTTTACTATAGCAGAAAAGACGTGGCTATGACATTTAATTATTGCCACAATTTTTTATAACTTGAAGCAAATATATTTATTCAGCTACAATATTTTATTTCAAATAGTTTATTGTAGCTAAAATATTACTATTGCTACAATGATTTTTATATCGTGTCAAAAATTTATTATTAGCTACAAAAAGTTTACTATAGCAAATAAATTGTTGCTATTCATCCGATTTTTGCCACAATTATTAGCAATTGTAGCAAAAATGAAGAATTAGCTTTGTTATACAAATTTTGTGGCTAAGAAATTTTACAAATTTGTAGATAGCTATGAAGTTTAAAATTTTGTGGCTATTACTAGGTAATTGCTACGCTTTTTACATTCATAGCTTAGATTTTGTAGCTATAGATACAATGTGTTGTAGTTACTACTCCCAAAAATATATTTAGCTCATATGTTTTTAAAACAAACTTCTTTCTTTGATTTGAGATAATTACTCAAAACTTAGCTTAAAAGCTCTTCTTGGAAATCGGTGTTTCCATTCTTGTTCAAATGTGAAAACATTTTTAGACACTTGGGAATACTTAGTTCCCTTATAATCTATGAAGAAATGAACTTCATTCTTTACTTCTTACTCTTTACTCAACTTGAACTTTAAGTCTTAAAACAAAGTTAAAAGCACTTGCAAAAGACTTCTTGAATGGACTCTAAGAACTTCCTAGTCTTGGGATCTTAATTTTTTTTGAATTTGAATTTATGGATTCAAGATTATGATTCATGTTTCTGGATGATTTCTAGATGTTTAGAAGTCATTTAGAGTAGTTAGAATCAATAGGAAGTGTTAGCACACTTTAGAAGAACTTAAACGGGCTAAACGACGAAAAATAGGTGGGGACAGACGACCCGGGCGTGTCCCTGGCGCGGCGCGCCAGCCCTAAGTTATTGGGGCTCATTTCTGGCGCACTGCTGGCGCGCCGCCCCAGCCTCTCTGGCGCAGAAAGGGGGCGCCGCACCAGACCCTCCCCAGGTGCAATCTAACTAATTTTTCTTCTCAATTTCTGACCTTAATTCGATTAAACCCAATTCATTTTCTCAATATCTTTTTAGATTCAGATACCCAAAACATGTACACTAGAATCTAACTTGAACCAACTCTTAACATCGCTAAAACATCTCAAGAAAACCCATCAATCCCATATAAGTTCAAGAAGGAAAACACTTCAAGAACACAATTCAAGAACATCAAATTATCAATCTTTTAGAACAAAAATCACGCTGAATTAAACATGCTTGGCACGTGGGTGAACGAACCCAACGCTATGTGAACTCACATACCTCGTAGGATTGAATTCTTGGCGAAATCCATGACCAAACTCGAACGTTCTTGACGAATCTTGCCTTTTCTCCTTCTTTCTACTCTTTTCTCCTTTCTCCAAGCCCTAGCGTAAATTTCCAATTTTCTAAACTGACCAAATTCTGATTTGACCCCAATTAAACTCCTAAAAATGAATTAAAATAATTGGGTAAGGAAAAGACTAAAATACCCTTCCAAAATCCGATTTTAGACTTTCCTTATTTGAACAGACCAACTTCAAATGGTCATATCTCACTCATACAAACTCGGAAACGCGCAAACTCAACGGCGTTGGAAAGATTATTCCAAGATCTTTCCTACGATATCTGGAAACACATCTAACTCAATCTGATCTACGATTTATTGTCTTTTGAAGTTGACCAAAAATCCAACTTAACATGCTTAACAAATTTTCCAGATTTTTATATTCTTTCCAAAAATGACTATTTCCAAATTTTAACTTCTTTCTAGTTACGGGGTGTTACAAAAACTTATCAGGTTTGGTCTTTGTCCATTTTTTTAATACAAATTGCTTAGGTTAATATTAACAGAAATTTTCGTAAAATTAAATTTTTAACCCATTTTTTATGTTGTTTCTCTATCCTCGCCCTTTTTTCTTCAAACTACTCTTATGAAAAGAAAAATAACGTCAACAATTCAAAATAAAACTAATGAGGAAAGAAGATATAAGTCTAATTTTATTCAATGGAGAATAAACTTAAGCATATAATTGTTGTTAATGACTTGAATATGCTAATCAGTGCGGATTTTATTTAATTTACCAAAATTTCTTGACATAAAATAAAATGAATAGAAAAATAAAATTGATCTATTTTTTAAAAAAAATAAAAAATTACAAATCTACCATTTTATAAATTTTAATTTCTGAAAAATTAAACAAATTTCGTTCAATGAAGTCGTTGGAGGACAAACTTTGGATTTAACGGGTAAAATTTTTTTTCTTTTTATAATAAAGTTTAGCATATTCAAGTCATTAGTAGCAATAATATGTTTTATTTTATCCTCTGTTAAATAAAATTATGACTTATATTTTCTTTCCTCGTGAATTTTATTTTAAATCGTTGAGGTTAAGATTCTTCGCATAAGGTTAATTTGAAGAAAAAGTAGCGGAGAGAGAAACAACAGAAAAAGTTGCTAAAGGATTTAATTTCTCAAGGCATGAATTTCGTTAATATAAACCTAAGCTATTTGTATTTAAAAATGAACAAAGACCAAACCTGATAAGTTTTTGAATACTTAAAGGACTAAAATTGATAAGTTTATAGTTAAGGGACTAAAACTGATAAGTGTATAGTTAAGGAACCAAAGCTGGTAAGTTTTTGAAAAGTTAAAGAACTAAATTCGTTAAGTTATAATTAAGGAATCATTTTAGACCTACTCATTTTAACTAAGGGACTATTTATGTCATTTTCTCAATTTATGGCACACCTAACTTGACAGTATCCATCCATATTCTAAAGGCTCCTAATTTCCTGTTAAACAATAGTAGGTAGCAGAAGAGTCATGGCACACCAATCTTGACAAACTACATAAACCTATATGTTCAGTTATTTCTGTTTTATTTTTTATATATAGTATTTCCTCTGTTTAATAATAGTTATCCATTATATTAAAAATAGTTGTTTAACAATATTTGTTCAATTTAAAAAATTAAGAGATGATTTACCTTTTGTGTCTAATTTACCCTTGCTATTAAATGAAGTATTATTTATCACTTTTCTCAAAGCATTAAATATAATAAAGTCAAAGAATAAAATAGTAATATTACCCCCTATTATTTATTATTTCTTAAAAGATGTGTCAAGTCAATAGTGGGCAACTATTATTGGACAGAGGGAATATAAAAATATGTCATTTAATTTGGCTTCAGTTATCATCTTTGCTTTCTAATTTTGGGTGTGCATAAGTAGATACTTAAACTTGTATAAAATTGAACAAATAGATTTATGCATTATATGTGGCATAATACATATATGACGTCACATTGGACACAAAATTGTCATGTAGGACATCATGTAGAACGAATATGTCTATTTATTCAATTTTATACAAATTTAAATGTCTACATGTGCACATCCAAAGTTAAAGAGCATTAATATCCCGAAGATAAAACTAACACTAGTAAAAATAAATATTTTGCTCACTGCAAATCAGTAGAAAATTTGAACTATAGAACATAATTTTCCTACTCATTTTTCATAATCAGCTCACTGAAAAAATGCATTGGTAAATAGATTTTCATTGAAATATGAAAAATTTGATGTAATTCTTTCCATATGATCAGTCCTATTTTTTTTTTCTTTCTCACCAATTCAACCAAATGGAAATAGCCATCGAACATTTTTCAATAGGAAAATTGTGACTTTAAAGTAGCAGTGTAAGTTTATGTTGTTCACAAACATACCATGTAAAAGAGAAATAAGTTATTACCTCCTCTATCCTAATTTACATGGCACGAAATTTGAATTTCGAGAAATAAATTTCTTAATTTGGATCATGAATTCAAACATAGAATCTATAAGGTTCTTCAAACAAAATTTACACATTTTGAAAGGCTACGTAATTAAGAAGTATATATGAGTCACAATAACTAACAACGGGTCAAAATATATAAAAGACAAAAAAAACACTTATTTGATTATTGAAATTCGAAAGACGCTACATATGAGACACAAACAAGTGTATAATAGCAATTATTAGATAAACATGTAGTAACTAACAATTAAGGGAGATCAAAAGGAGTAGCAATCAAACAAAGATCATTCTTTCTACTGGCAGCTATTCCTTCTGCTTCAGTCATATCAAAATCATCAACACTAACTCCATGAGGAAGTTTCCAATCGAAGTGATACAACAACTTAGCTAAAGAATGCCCTACAGTAGCTAAACCGGATAACATTCCAGGACACATTCTTCTTCCTGCACCAAACGGAATAAACTCAAAGTTATTTCCTCTAAAGTCAATAGAACTATTCTCAAATCTCTCAGGTATAAAGCTTTCTGGATCATTATGCCAATATCTAGAATCTCTTCCAATTGCCCACGCATTCACTATAACTTTAGTTTTGATAGGTATATTGTATCCATCAATTTGTGTTTCTTCTCTACATTCCCTTGGGATTAATAGAGGAGCCGCGGGATGTAACCTTAGTGTTTCTTTTATCACTAATTTCAAATACTTCAACTCCTCTGTATCGATATCTTCAAATGTCTTCTTTCCTTTTAAGGCTTCTCTAACTTCAACCTGTGCTTTCGCCATAACACCTGGATTTTTTATCATTTCTGAAAACGCCCAAATAATTGTTGTCGATGATGTTTCAGCTCCTGCCATGAACATTTCCTACACGTAGAAAAATATCAATATTTTTCAAATTTTTCCTAATTCAAACTTGAAAACTCTAGCTAGCATAATAAATCAAATTCAAAAGTTATACTCCCTCTGTCCCAATTTATATGACATAGTTCGGATTTCAAGATTCAAACAAGTTTATCTTTGACCGTAAATTTTTCATATATCTTTTAAATATTTTAAATTATCAATTATTGTGACTTATAGTACTTTTTATGTAGTTTATAAATATATAAATTTCATTTTAAAAAATTTGAAGATTTCATGAGCAAATTCTCGGTCAAACTCAAACTGTTTGACTCTCGAAAAGCGAAATGTGTCACATAAATTGGGACAGAGGGAGTAGGTACTAAAACTTGCAAAAATAACTGCTTTGATATTTTGATTTGTGATTGGCATTCCAAATTCCCCACTCTCCATGACTCGTAGTAAAACATCAATCAAATCTTCAGCTCCAGACTCACCATTACCTTTGTTACCATTTGCTCTATTTTCACGATGCTCATTAATAAGCTTCTCTAAAATCACATCAACCTTTTCATGAGCCTTCAACAACCAAGACTTCATCCCACTGATCCCGTGAAGCCATTTATGTGAAGGAAACAAGTCAGTTAAGTCGAATCCTGAAGACAACGAAACAGCCTCCTTCACCAACATAATCAACTTATCTTGATCATGAACAACTTTCCCAAAAGCCGATCTACAAGTTACAGAACCTGTAAACCAAAAAATTTTATTCGATAGGTTTACCAACGACTCATCAGGCGTAGAATTGATGATAGATGAGATGAGACTTGACATCTCTTCTTGTCGAATTGAGTTAAATGATTTGACCATTTTTGCACTAAGAAGTTCCAGGACACATACTTTGCGCATATTTCTCCAGTAATCACCATATGGACATAATGCTATGTCCGAATAATTGTAAAAAATAATACTTCCAGTCATACTTTGAGGCCTAGTTGCAAAACGAACATCTTGAGTTTTCATGATTTCTTTTGCCATTTCAGGTGAAGATACAACAATCGCGGAAATTTCTCCTAGTTGTAAGTGTGTTAATGGCCCGTATTTTTGTGATAGGGTTCGGAGAGAGTGATGTGGCAGGCCTCCATGACTCTCTAATTGGTGCAAGTTCCCGATAATAGGTAGCTTCCATGGGCCGGGAGGTAATTTTTTGGTTAAGGTTTTTGATTTTTTCCATATTTGAAATAGATAGAATATGAAGTAAAGAAATAACAAGAGTAAAATAAAGATGATGAAGGGTAATTGTTGAGTCTCCATTTTTTTAGAAAGTATGAAATGGAATATTATTTTATGGATACATGCTTTTCTTGTTTATATAGAGTAAAACAAGTTTATTTTATATGTTTATTATATTATGGACTAAAAATATTTTATTATTTTTTCTTATTAAATTGATAAGGAAATGTCCACATTATTAATCTTGACAATAATGGTAGCAGAAAGTGACCGCACATCAATCTTGACAATGTATAGGAATCTACGCTCTTCTTTAGTTGGGCACAGACATTTCAACCACCGGTTTCAGCCTAAGTGACATTCAGATGGATTATTAAGCCACTCATTTTGATCCGTCCAAATTCAGCTCAATCCGCTCATTTGCCACCTATAACGTTTTGTATCACTTCATCAATTTGCTGTGAAAGAGATATCTCCTTTTTTAGGGCATCAAGATGCAACTTTGTTCCTAATCCCTTAAGCAATAATAGAGTACTAGAAGAGAATGACATTTGAGGTGATGGTCTTAAACTTTTGACCCCGCTTGCATCATGAACAAAACTTCAAAACTATCCATTTCAAAATGTCATTTGGTGGTGATTTCCTCAGTTGAATTCCCCTCTTAACAATAATACTAACTAGCTGTAGCTGATTAAATTGCATTGTTAGTGAACTTTTTTTAATACTGTCAGTGTATAAAGCGTAGATATCTAACAGAGAAAATAGTTAGTAATCACATCTAGCTATAGTTTTGCTTTTCCTTTTGCTTTGCATTCTCACTTTCGTCGTAAGATACACAAATAGGTAGAAGTGTCACTTATAAAAAAGCTGCCCAGAAAATTCTGGATATGCCAGAAGGCAATAAGGATGTGAGTTCAATATTCTTCTGTGGTCTATTAATCTGATGATATTATTCAAAAATACAACGATTAAAGGAGAACTCATATTCTTCTCCTTCATAACCGAGAAAAATATGGTTTTGTATTGTGCTCAAATGTCGCTCTGTTGCTTTAGCATCGGTCTCACTCATAAACGGAATTTGTCAAGTGAGACGGATATTAAAGCAACAAAGTGAACAAATCATCCTGAATATGAAGATATTCACAGACCATGTATGGTATGGAGCAGTAGCATATGGAACAATTGCTGATTGATACGTGGAAGGGAAAATAGTACTATTTGTTTTTTTACAAGAATTGTCAGTCGAGCACATTCGAAAGAATGCAATACATACATGTAAAAGAATCTAATGACCTTGCAAACAATTCTCGTCTTTACAAGTCATATGTGTTTCAAGATAGATCCTTCCAAGTGCAAAAAGTAGAATTATTAGGCAGCTCAAGACGAAACGTCCTAAATCTATGAACTCTTTGCAGTCTCTCACCTTAGTGTATTAGCTCAGAGAAGGAAGGTGAAAAGAGCTTGGAAGATTGATTTTGCACTTCCCTGGAATTTTGGAGGTTGAAAATCTTCCTTGCTTGTCGATAACAAACCATTGACATAATCTCCTTGTCTTCCCTGGAAAACATGAATTAAGTTGTGTAAAAATCTAAAGAATAACTTGAATACAGTTCTCGATTCAATAGCACTCCCTTGCCTCAATGTTCAGTATGATGATCAAAACAACATTTTTTTAGTAGACTTCAAGCACCAAGTCTATTATCTTTCTTTAATAAATCACACATACTAAAACTTGGAAACGATAAAAACATGTGTAGGAAAACCATGATCAAACAAAGACTCGCAAACTAGTAAGTTTGGCACATAAAATGGAATAAAAGAGTGGCATTTTATCTAATAAATTCACACACGAGAGATTTCATTTTCATTTTTTATCGATGTGCTGAAGCCTGAATGTTTCTTTAGGACAAACAAAGGTTTCAGGGAGTAAAAGATGATATTGTTGTAATTATGTGCTACCTTAGCAGCATCTTTTAGAGGACCCCAACATTCTACCCGGTTGTACTTCTTCGAGCTAGAATGAAAATAGACTCTAACAGTAGCATTCATTAATTCTTCATGCTCCTTGAAGAAATCTGAATCCCCATAGAGCACAGCCTCAAGTACCTTGTAGTTCAAAAAGGCAAATTAATCACAATCCGAATAGTATAATACACTAATTTAGAGGAGCAAACCAAATTACAGTACAACGGAATGAAAACAAAGTTTCTTAGCTCATTGGACTGGCTGTTTTACAAGTTATGCACTAAAACAGTTGCAAAGTCAAAAGGAACTCCAACCAGGTTCCTAATTCAAAGAATAAATAGGACTCTTAGCTCATCTAGACAACTGTTATCTTCATGTGGTAAATAGGAACCTAGCATGCATTATCGTTATACCATTGGCTGCATTAACTTTCCAGAGAAGGTTAGGTTTACCAAATCTTGTGCTAAGGCTAATAAGGAAATACCAAAAAAAAAATTATTCTTGAATTTAAGGTAACCGTCCGTCCCTGTTTTAAGGAGCTATGTCCACTGACCATGCGATATTCTGGAGTTAATATAGATAATGATTCAAGAAGTGTCATTTGGACAGGAGATAATCTTTCTAAGCATATTTTATACAACTTGTTCAATCCTCCCCGTCCTCTTTAAGAAAGAGTTTATATAACTCCAAAATCAGAACAATGCTTGACAAATGAAATACTAAGTTTTATCAAATGTGATTTGCAGACTTACAAGGTGCAACTTAATGCAGCTATGCAAGTCAAATTTCAAATATGGTGAAAAACATTTTCCAAATCGAAGCTTTTCTTTCTTTTTCTCTAAGTCAAAAGCATAGTTTAAAATTTACGGAGAACAGTAAGAGGGGTACAAATATTTTAAGAATTTACCAATGGCAATTCCTTGGAGAATATATGGTATCTGAACTCGGCAGCTAGCTCTTGTAGGGGATTTGGTCCACTCACATAACAGTGGACATCAAGAAACAAATTGCCTTTCACTTCTGTCCATTCAGCAACCACATCATCTTTATTATACCACCCTTTCAACTGCCATAAAAGAAAATGGTGCAAGGATTGAACTCAAATTACAAATTTTCAAAACAAAGTTTCAGTCAGTGGGAAAATCATTTTCCATAACAAAGTTCAAAGCCAGAAAAAGAAAACGTAATCCACAGAAGCAGCTTAAGGATAAACACTTGCTCATTCAGAAATGCAAAATGACGTTACCTGATCGTATTGGATATTATTTGAGATGGTTAATGTCAGATTAGCAGTAAAATCACAATGGGATAATGTGTACGTCCTTGGCACGATACTAGAGTATGTATCAACTTCTTCTCCTTTTAACAAGACTTCCAGCTTTGAAGCTTCGAATCTTGCTGGAGGACCCAAGAGCCTGACAGCCTGGATATGAAGCCAAAAATTGTATTTATTATTATTTAATAAAAGAAGAGCTAAAGAGATTTGAAAAATAGAAGACAAAAGATAATTTTATAAGCTTTGCGACATAGTTGTCATGATGGATCATTTTTATTTGAAATTTGCATCAGGGGAGAGGTCTATGATCACCTTTTTGGCCTTTTAAGTCACGGACTATCAAGTCATATCAGAAATACCGCTTCAGTTAGCACACTCAAAAGTAAAAATTTATAAGGAGAAGAAGGACGATGATGTTTCCTAAACGTGCAGATGGATATAATGAATAATTTGAAACAAAAGGATCTCCAATGATATTTTTCCAGGAAGAAATAGTTGCCCAGCCTGTGCTTTGCTTTGAAGTCTATATTCTGCAGGATAGCTAGCTAGTTGGAAATGTATTCTGCGTAAAGCAACTGTGACTATTCAAAAAATAATCCATATTTTTATGATGTTTAGGTCTTGCTTTCAGTAAGTTACACTAACTTCTCGAGCTCAGGGTTCCACAGATCAAAACCTCTGGACAAAGCCAAACCTCTTACACTAAAAACCGTTAATTGGTTACAATGTAACAAACCGGCCCTAAATATTTGCTAGAGTCAGCAGATTGATCAAATAGGCAACAAACAAAAATTAGCACCCATAAGTTACTTGCATTTGTTAAACAATCTACTGAAATTGAACCAGTAGTTTTTCTTTCTTTCAATGACAATCATTTCAAAATCTTCTTATCGAAGCTTCATTTGAAAATCGAACTTTCAAAGTACTAGCATAATGCTCCATTCTCCTCATATGTTAAATCCAAAACCATATTTCCTGAAAATACATAATCCGCTCCAACCTGCCAATTCCCAGCCCCAGAAAAAGGAGGGAAAAGTAATATAAATACGACTACTTGAAGGGTGGAAAAGGGAACAATTCCTCCATATCATGAAGAAATCAAAATTTTCCAATCATAGATTACTAAAATGGGATGTTCTACGGTGCACACTTATCCAAGAAATTGACAAAGCAAGTGTGCTCAAATAGCAATAGGTAATAAAAGATTACAAAGTAAATTGTACAAGTTCCTCAATTTACTGTTCAGTTTCCTCTGCCAAGAAGCAATGCACTAACTCCTAAGCATCTAACAAATCATTACAAAACGGTATCAACCAATTATCAGGGCTCTACTAATCACCATAAGGCCATTAAAACAATTGCTATTGTATTTGACCTTTCCATTAGTAGATCTCCAGTTGAAAAACCGATAGACTCCACATATCCAAGTTTAACCCCTCAACTTTCCACAATGGTTCAATATTAACCTAAGTTTGTAGCTAGCTCCATTAGGGAATCAATGTGTGAAAAATGCAGTCTTTTCCTAACATGGTATTAGACCAAAAGTTTAACTGAGGGCAAAGTTGCTCAATTTTTTTTTTATGACCGTGGTGTCTGGCCCAGCTTTCGCACACCTCGAATAATTCCATATTATATCTGTCACCTCCATCAGCAACAGATACCAGGTAAGTTACTCAATTTCAAATACTCACATAAGCAAATTTAACTCTTTCCCCTGGTATAAATGGCAAAAATGTGAATCTACATAGAAAACAAATTGTACAAAGTCCCTCAACAAAAGGTTCAAGTTCCACTTCGAATAAGAAATGCAGTACACAATCTACAAAATATATCACAAAAATGGGAGAAAACTCATATTTACCTGGAATACAAGTGTGTTGTAAGGGGGTTTTCTTCCACTAAAAGAAGAAAGAAGAACAGCAGGTGTTGTTGAATGCTTAAGTTGACAATTATGAATGTAAGAAGATGGAGAAGAAGGAGAAGGGGTAGTAAAGCGACTGGCCATGGACGGCATGACAAATTCATCCTCTCTTCTTCTCTCTACAACTACTATTTTCTATCCACTTAAACATTTCACAACCATTTATTTTTCTCTTTCAATAATGTTTAAATTGTGTCTTTGTGAATGTGTTTGTGACACAGAGACTATTGAGACAGAAATGAAGAAGATTTGTGGATATGAAAAATAAGTAACAAAAATGGAATTTTTTTACAAAAATATTTTGTGAGTAAGGAGACCCTACAATATCCTATGACAATTAAATGGACCAATAGTTTATTTACATTTGTCTATAACTCTCATCCTTGTAAACACCATAGCCTTATAATCATAAACATCACATTTTAAATCTATTTTTTTCTTTTAAATTTTTTTGGGGGTTTCTTGTCCCGGTGTCCGATACCCACATTGGAGCCCGATTAAATCTGTCTTTGCACTGGAAAGTCCACATCTCATCATAATGGGCTTGCTTACAGGGGTGGAGCTACAGCCAAATAAGAGTGGTCAGACAAACACCCTAATCAGAAAATTATACGGGGTATATAGGTAGAATATTGTCTAATACGTGGATATATAATTAATTGAACATGCTTCTGCACAATAGTGGCTCATAGCCTAGCAGTAAGCATGCGTATTTGTGGCATTGGGGTGTGTGGTTTGATTCTTACTAGCTACGTTTATTAACACAATCTGTTTTTTAAACAAAAAAAAACACATAAATATCCATTATCAGCCCCGTTTCTTCGTTTATGTTTCTAGCCTTAAATTTTAGTTAACCCAATTATTAATATTTTATTGTTTTCTTTATATTCTCAATCTATATTAAGTGAATTATTAGGTATAACACAATCTCAATAAATTATTTTCAAAGATAAAATTGAAGATCATCATCCACTATTATACTTTTGATTAATTATTTCTAAACTATTCTTTTAGAAAATATAAAATAGTTAAGAATCTTATTAAAAGAAAAGGTAATATGGAAAAAAAAAGTTTCAACAATTATCTTGAACTTTAAAACATTGTAATTTAATTTTTAAATTTGGGTATATCCACTCATCAGTAAAATAAAATAAATGTTTTGTGCACCCACTCCGTTAAAAATTAATTATCGACTCTTTTAAAGTTTGAACACCCTTGACGAAATTTCCGGCTCTGCCACTGCTTGCTTAGTGAGGGTTACCTCTGTTGAGAATATCATTAACTAATAAAAGTATGCTCTCACACACACTTTAACATGGTATTAGAGCATATAGGGGTCCTGAGATCGAATCTTACCGTCATCCAAATTAAAAAGAATTTTCACGTGCTTGAAAAAAAAGAATCAGAACGTGGGTGTCCTTGTCATAAAAAAATGAGTATTACCTCTATTTCATTTAATGTGTCTTAATTTAATTGAAAATCAAATTTAAGAAATCGAGAGACTTTTGAATCATGTTTTCTTTAACTAAGGAGACTCTTGACTACCTTGACATTTGACAATTTGTGCAACAAAGAACGTTTCACAACGCAAGGAGGTGCCTTAGCATTTTAATCTTGCTAGCAAGTTCAGCGTATATTCTATCAAAGTTCAATAAGTTGTTGCGGGTAAGGTTAGTAAAACATTTGTTTTAGGTCCCAAATAAATTATAATAGTAATTTTATAATTTTAATTTTACTTAAAACATATTGAACATTATAAAAATAAGATCAAAAATTAAATTTAAAAGGAAAGAATTAAAAACTATCTACTTTTTATCTGAAATATTTTAAAACTCTAAATTAAACAATATAAATCTTCATATAATTAATAGCAGATCTATGAAACATGTGTGTCAAACCATCTACACATGTTGGTTTTTTTAAATGTTGGTTAAATCTTTCTGCCTATCGTCAATTCACATCCTTAGAGAGCACAACACAAAAAATCCTTAGAGAGCACAACACAAAGATGTGGGGAAGTCGGATAAATTATGTTATTAATTTAGCAGATCTATTATTTAACCGGTGCAAAACTTGGTGGTTGTTATGAGGTTCAAAAGTGTCGTTGTTACATAAACATGTGTGATTTAGAAAGAAATGATATGAGTACTTCGGGCTCAGAACTGATGTGGATGTTGTGGTGTATTGATTGTTGACACCCAATTTCGACCCTCCACGATGTAAATTAATCATCGAGTTTCTTAAATTCCATACGCTTTGAAATAATTGACTTTATAAATTTCAAATACTTTGCAAAGTTATCTTAAGTGATTTTGGTCGATTTTCATAATTTATAAATAATATATATTTCATATAATTTTATATATCTATAATTAGTATATTTTATAAATATTCGTAAATCATCTCGAAAAGATTTTATTCTAAATATTCTATTAAAAGTAGTTTAGTTATATAATAGTTTATATTTTTAAAACCATTTAGTATATAATTAAGTTGATTATTTCATTTCGTTAAGATTAAGAAACTCGTTAATTAATTAATGTTAATTCAACTTATCCGAACTTTAAACCGAATTTGCAAATCAACTAAATTTGGTTAACTTCTTAAATTCAATGGGCAATCCTTTCACTCCCCTCCCTAACTCATTATCAACCTTATTTTGGGCCTAATTTTAATGAAATTCAAAGCCCATTACATTAATTCAACAATTTCCCTACCAATTCCAACAACAATGCCCAGCCCACTCATAATACAATAATACAATAACACGCATTTCCCTTGATAGCAGTCCCAGCCGACCCATCCCCTTTTCCCTTCCAAATACACAGCGTTTACACAGAGATACACGGAAGGAATCGAGGAACAGAACAGTACACCACGATTTTTGTTTCTTCTCCAACGTCCCTTTCAATTATTAATGTCACAGCAGCATGTAGCAGGCACACATTTTTCTCCCCTTCCTCTTTCGGAATGGATTGGAATCGCAAGGGAAAAGGTGTCTCTCCAAATCGGTGAAAGAATTCGAATTTTGAATTCGGGATTGACCCAAAATTTTCACCCGAATTCCCCCCAAAATCTGCCCTAATTTCCCTTCTATATATTTGCTTCTCTTCATTGTTGGAAGGGGAGAAAAAAAAAATATATTGGGCTTTTGGTCAGAAATTTTAACAAAGGCAAAATGAGAGCTTGATCAAAAATACTTTAATAACACTAAATACACTTTGGTAACCCGGATTTCCATTTGGTCGATTCTGTTCAAGTCCTCGTGGTGAAGGTCGTCACCTCTCTGTTTTCGTCTTCAGCTCGCTGCCCTCGGAAAGGTAAAATCCCCTACGAATCTTACCGTTTCGGAGAAAATATTTTTTTCCAGTGATGTCTTTAAGTTGTCCTCTGCTCTTTTGCTCACTGCTCAGGTCATTTTGAGAATTTTAGTGTGTATTTTAGTTAGGCATGTCCCTAAAGTGTGTTGACAGTATGAGTTTATATATATATATATATATATATATATATATATATATATATT
>JAJOOS010011942.1:0-10868 GCA_029582725.1 Solanum chiquidenum
CAGTTCCTTGTGTGCTGAGAGATATGCCCCTTTAAAGTTGACCCTCAAAATCGCATTTTTTTGCGATTTTCGAATTTTGATACGGTTGTTCTAAAATTCGGGTTAGACTCATTTCCCACTCAATTTGACCCCCTGAATAAGGATATGAAGTCGGATTTTCGAAAAACGAAACGGATTTTGAGATATATGGAAATTACAATTATAGGTGTTTCCGAAGCACATTTTCGGGCAATTTTGGGGTCGTTTCAATATCCTACCATAGAGGTTTATTATCAGTTATCATGTTTTTCATACCGTAAATAAGTGAGTGTTTGTAGATGCATACAATAGATAAATGTAAAATTAATGATTTTCTTTTTACATATATATAGGTTGGTTAAATTAAAAAGCACCATAGAACTATTGAGAACTATTAATATATATATTAAATGACTTTTTAATGGTACAACAATGGTATGTAGATCTTTTGAGTGTAACATCAATTACAATATATTTAGTGTATTTGTACAAATGTGTTTTAGGGAGCATATGATATATAAGTTTTATCCCTAGCGCTCTGAGGTACAGAGACCGTTTCTAACAGAATATTGACTCATAAGAACAATTACCAAAACATAATTGCAAGATTAATATGATAACAAAATAGCAATATTAAAGCAAATGGAAAATTAAAGAGGGCAACTAAAAAAAGATCAATGAAGCAAAAAATAACAATTAATAAAATGAAGTAAAAAAACACTACTCATGTAATAAATAATAATAGTACTAATCAAGCGAAAATTAGCAGATGAGATGAACCCCCTACTCGGCCATCTACTTACCCTTCTACCCTGTTTTTGATCTTCACACCTTTCTATATAGGGTAATATCCAAAGTCAGTTAAATTTTTCTAACAATAGCATCATACATATATAAATTGTAACAAACCAATATTCTATAAAACATGTGTTCATTATTGGGCGTCAACTTACACCTCTAGAAATGAAGAACATTACTATAACATCTCAGAGTGCGAATAAGTTTATTACTTTTAAGCAATTATATAACTCTTAAGCTATAAAGGGTTGCATGGTACACTACCAAATTAATGCTCCCGATACTCAACAAATATTAATTCCACCTTATAGAATTGCATGTGGTGAGTTGAAGGAGATAAATTAAAAGAGGTGTTGAAAGTATTGCTTAATAAGAGCCTTTTACGACTCAATCTATCCCCTTGGGGTGCACTAGTGTTGTTTGTAAGTAAGAAATTGGTATATTGGGATCTGTACACATTACATCCAGCTAAATAAAACATCAATAAATAAAACATATCATCTTCCTCGAATAGACGATTTGTTTGGTAAGCTATAGGGAGCTAGAAGTTTTTCAAAGATTGATATAAGTTTCGGTTATCACCAGCTAAGGATTCGTGAAGTAGACATTCCCAACACAACTTACGGAACATATATGGACACTTCGATTTCCTTGTCATGTCATTTGGGCTAAAAAATATCCCATCAGACTTCACAGATATGATGAATAGAATTTCCAATCTTTTTCTTGATATATTTAGGTAAATGTTGTATTCATTTGATTTCAGACTCTTAATTGGATGTAGCTTCAAGATGTAGCGTATAAGGTAAGCTTCAAAATTTGTTTTACCTTTTTTGCAAGTATAAGGCAAAACGGAGCCTTGTATATGATAGTTTAGGTGATGCATTTGTAGTGATGCTCTGTGATGTGTATGTGTATATATTATGGTTATCTAAAAGGTTCCCAATAAGCCTATTTACAAAGGAAACTCTGCTGAAATTTTATAAAATGTTGAGAGTTAACCAAATCATCATAAGTTGGGGAGGATTTAGCTTCTCAAAATATGAGTTAAATTTTTGTTTTAAGCGAGTACATTAACTTTTAATGTATAAAGAACTATGTGGTGTACTAAATACACAATTAATGATTATTGGGTATGCCCAACAATTTGGCATTTAAGAATTTGCTGCAAAGAGTTATAAATAACGAGAAGAGTAGCGAAGCGTTACTCTATACCAAGTTAAGGAGTGAGCATATCTTAAGGAGAATTGTAACGTATATACATATATCTTATTTTCTGCCAGCTATCATTAATATTTTAAATAACTCTACTTAAATGGTTACCCTACAAAATAAAAGAATTTTTTTTATCTTCCTTGTACTTAAGTCACATGGCTTCACCTCTCTCTATAATAAGTATCAGAAATACATGCAACATGTTACAAGAATTGCTATTGTAACTCCTCAAGAATTTGAAAAGTTTAAAAGTAAAGGAAAAGTACAATTTTTGCACTGATCTAGTGGTGTACGAGACTGTCACGATCCAGGGCTACCCCCTGGATGTAACATGGCGTATAGAACTCCTAAGGACTCCATAAAAGCCACTTAGCTCTCATAACATAAAAAAATGAACAATAAGAGTAAAACAATAGTCTAAGTCCAAAACTTGAGGAGCTTCTTTTTCCTCAGTCTCCCTCACCTTCCTTCTAGCATGAAATCTTCGGTTAGTCATCTCCTGAAGAAAATAGGGTAAGGATTACTAGAGGGACTTTATAGAGTTAAACTCTAATGCACGACTTAAGATTAATGAAAGAAGTGGAGTTTCCTGGTCATCTTGTAGCCTGTCATTCATTAATGTGGCGCGCTTTATACTTAAGAACAAAACTCTACTAGACGTGGCTTATGAGAAATCCTAGGACCATTCTAAACCTTGTGCCCTGATTACCAAGTTTGTCACGACCCAGGGGTAACCCCTGGATGTAACATGGTGTATAGAACCTTGAACGACTCCATACAAGCTACTTAGCTTTCATAACATAAGAAATATAACAATAAGAGTAAAACAATAGTCTAAGTCCTAAATATTTTATAAAGGCAAAGCGGAAGACTAATACACTCGTCTCATCACAACCATCTAATACAATTGAATTAAATTAGGCCTAGCCCATATATAATGTACAAAAGTGAAATACAAGAAAAGGAACTAAAACAATGAAATTCCTTCTTCGAAGCATGTGGAATCACCAAAGCTCGGAAAAGCCTCAAGGCAACCTCTAGCCACGAAAATGATGACCCTTGCTATCGGACCCTACATTTGGGAAAATATAGGCAAGAGTATGTGTTAGTAAAAAACAATGTACCAACTATGATAGCTATGCATTAAACATTTAAAACATGCGAAAAATAACGTTTCATTTAATGACATGCAATTGACCAAGCTAAAACATGATATAAGAGAGTTAGAAACATAAGTCATAAAACCAAGGTAAATGCAAGAAAACATCTACTTTAAAAACCTTTGAACTCATGTTTTATACTTCTTAAAGTAACCTTAGTTCATTATTAATGTGGGAATTAGCCTTAACCGACATAGAGATCAGGTGAGCTATAACATGATCCTTCGATGTCTCTCACACCGAAAAGGGTTGTCCTACTTGCCAAGGTAGAACCGTGAACTTTTAGCTTAAGTGGATACACTAGCTAATGTATCTTGAGAAAATAATCCTATGAGGGAACTTAGGTAAGAGATAATGAGAATGATTCTAGAAACCCGGCCTCTACTAACGTGAGAGCTTCCATCTTAATATCCTTTCGGTGCTAAGTATAAATCCCACGGAATAGTAATTTATTACATGACCTTATTATCCATAGAAAGGCACGTCATATTATGAATCCAAGCTAAGTCATCATACATGGAGAGGTATCCTAGGATAACCAATCCAAGCTAGTTTCATTAGGATAGCTCTTACTTTTTGATTCAATTAGGTGAGAAAGCCTTTCAGCCTAAGAACCCTTATTAAGTGAGGAAACCTTTCACACCTTAATATTATGTGTACATGAGAAAATCCTTATAAAAAACATCATGATCATCATCACTGATACTTTACACTCAAAGCATCCTTAAAACAATTACATAGATTTCATAAGAAAATGCATAAGTCCATAATTTACCTCTTGAGGTTCAAAACCCACTTTCAATCATCAATACTTAGAAAACATGGGTTATATATAGATTTAATCATAAATTTATGTAAAACTAGTAATATATGCTTAATTTCATAAAACTCTTCCTTTACAATAAAAATCCCACATCATATGATTGATAACTTGAAAACATGGGGGTTATGTGGGTTCATGGGAAAATCATCATAAAAATAATATTATTTCATCAATTCATGCATAAGATATCATAATTCAATCATTTAAATCAACATTGAAGAGAACTCATGACGATTGAAGAAAACCCTAACTCAATTTGGGGAATTCTAACTTTGAAATTGAGGGATTTGGGAACTCCATGAATGCAAGGAATCCATGGATGAAAACTATCACACCTCAAATCCCAATGCGTATATTCAATGGAGGAATTGAGGCTTGACCTTCACCTAGCTTGAATCCTTTCTTCTTCTTCTTCAAGTTTCTAGAGAGAGAAATATTTTGGGGAGGAAGAACTTTGATTTTCTTTCGGGTTTTGGAAATAATGACTTGAATGGGTGAGTTTTGGGGTTGAAATCACCTACATAAGGGTCCTAGGCTTTGGCAACACGACATAGCTTTGATTTAATTAAAACTAGAAAAGACCCAAAAACCCCTGAACTGACAACTGACGACTCACTGCCACGAGGGGCACCGCAACCTGTAGTGGTGCCAGTGGTCCCTTGACAAGTGGTTAGGTTTCCACTCCTTTTCCCCCCTAAAACTAAGTCAAGACCACAACACCTCCCACTTGCTGTGGTGTTCTTCACGAGCCATCTAGTGGCTCGTGGGAAGGCTATTGTTTTGGGGCAGTTTAGCCTAGCCTACAACGAGCATCACCAAGGCCCGTGGCCACTACCAAGAGGCGTCATGGTGGCCACGAAAGGTGAGGCTATGCTTGGTGAAGGCTTCCCAAGCTTCCTTCCTTGACTTGGCTCTCGTCCTCTAATTTAGCCCCAAATTGGACTAGTAGATTCTGAGGTGTTACCGAGACACACCAATGTATTGTAGGAAGTCCTATCGAACGTGGGAAGAGAACTGTAGATCTGAAGTTGAATTTTTGAAATTACAAGTTTATGATGTTTGACCTATGAATGAATAGGATGACCCGTAGGAATTCAGACGAATCGTAGATGGGATTTGTACGGGTAATCAAGACTTCGATAAAATTTTGGGTTAAACTTGGGGTTTATGGACCATAGGAATTTTGACAATTCCTAGAATGGTGTAGTAGGAAGTGTGCTAATTTAAGGCCCTTATAACTCAACGTACGGTTGATCATTACGGTCCGTAGGAATTTCAATGGTCCATAGGTCCAAACTGTAAGGTCCTCTAACAAGTATTTCTTAAGGAATTTTTGTTTATTCCTTTGAATTTAATACCTATTGATAACGCTCAAATGCCCTCGTTGAACCCTATTAAAAGGAGTAGAGGTCGTCGTCAATAAAAATACCCAACGAAGAGTGGGGGTGGAATCCAATAGAGAATAACTTGTCGGCGATTGAAAAGATAAAGACTAACTAGATACTAGTTTGAATCTATGCATACAAGGTACAAAAATTATCAAATAGAAGACAATTTTTAATAGTACATTTGTAATGGAGGAAACGACGATATCAATCAAGGGATGTAAGTGAATTGGGATAATTTGAGATTCAATTAACATTCAACGATCCATTGCAATTCAATCCAAGATCAATCAGTAATAGATAGGCTAAGTATTCTTAATTCAACCCTAATATCATTTTGGTCTCAAATGGTTATATTGTGATATCATCTTTCGGTATCAATCACATCAAGACAAAACAACTCACTACCTTAACTTAGACCACTCTTTCTTCCCTTCAACAATGAAACCCTAAAAATTCTCCTTTCAGTGTGAAATTCAAGATTCAAAGTTAAAATGTAATTATCAATCTAATGCTCCACTTCATGGATTTTATTTTCAAGCAACCCACAAAGATCGGAAGGTAAGGTTAAGCGTGCACTCTCAACCCATAAATTCAACATAAAACTAGATTGAACCTATTCATGAAATCAAACATTTAAATAAGGAATTACAAAAGCAATAGAGCAATAATTTAAAAACCCAAATAGCTTTGTCTATTTCTAGCACAAAAGCCCAAATTTCATACAAGTAATTACACCTACATTTCTAGCATTTAAGAATAAGGAAATGAAGATGGTAAAAGATATATACTTATATAGAACAGAATCTCCAAAGCCACAAATGAAATGTGAGCCAACTTATCTTCAATGTCTCAACCCCTAAATAAAGAACACTATGAGAACAATCCTTAGATGATCAATAATGCTCCACTCTAACCCTATTTTCTGAATTTGGGTCCAATGTTTGATAAATTCCCATTCTATCTTTGTTTGAAAGGTGGGCATTGGAAAGGTGACCTGAGGTTCACAAAAGCGACCATCATTTTGCTTAAATGACCTCTGCCTTTTTAAATGAGTTCGGAGAAGCGAACACCGCTTAGTCGCTTAAGCGACCTATTGATTTTGTTGACTTGTTCGCTTAAGCGAATATTACTTCGCATGTGCCAGACTTGGGGTTTGTTATCTTGAAGTGTCAGGCCCCGAGCTTCCCTGAACATGGCCGACACTCGAGAACCATTGCTGCTTCCAAGCGAACCATTAGACTTACTCAATTATCAGAGGAAGACTTACTTAACAACGAAAATCTCAAAAAACCTCAAGTCATAAGAGATCATCATTAAAATAGTTTACTCAATATACTCAAATGAACATAAGTGTCAACTCATAGTCTTTAAAACATCAACAAGGGAATGAGAAAAAAACTCCTTAACTACTACTGTCTATTTATGAAACCTCCAATAACTATGATGGAAGTCGGGTCAAGACCCACGAAATCCTAATATGACTGAAAGTAAATGTGGAACCCTCTGAAGCAAGGAGGCTCACCAAACAAACTCTGGAACTGCAAGTGATATCAATAGAGCGCCTGTTGATGACAATGGTTGCCATTGTCACTATCATGAAACATGCAGGCCAAATGGCGCCGGTACATGAAATGTACAAGCATGCAAGGGGAACTCTAAAACATAGATCTAAACCTCATCTCAACTCAACGTAAGGATACTCAGAGACACTCGAAGATACTCAAACTCAAAAATACTCAACTCAGTTCAATATAAAAGCAACAATAAAGATGCATTATAAATAAATCTTTTAAGACATTAGATAATAACTTAATGTATTTAAAATACAATAATAACTCTTTTACTCTTATTTGAGTGATTATTTAACTAACAACCATCACTATGAGCAATGTGATTATACAACATCTCGCTCACGCTGCCAGAACTGTCCTATACCTTGTTAGAGTATATGACATCCTAAACTAAGTGGATCCACTAAACTATGCTTAAAAAGCTATAAGAAATCATCTAAAAAGTTTGACCCTTTACCCATGGTGGCATACATGGTTTATGAGGACTATGAGTTGTCTGAACTAGTCCCCAAATCAGTGGTCAATACTACTCTCACTAATATAGCTCATGCTCATATGTTTAAAAATATTTCTTAATCTTCAAACTTTGAGATTATTATTCAAAAGATTCACTTAAAAGAGATAGAGCAGAAAACTCCTTATGAACTCGTTTTGGAAATCAAAGTTTCCTCTCATTGTAAATGTAAAAGTATTTACTCTTGGGAATAGTTTGTTCACATATACTCATTTTAAAAAATGAAACTCAACTCTCTTCATTCTCATACTCAAGTACTCAAGTCTTTAAACAAGTTTTAAAAGCTTGCATAAGACTTCTCAAATGACTCAAAAGAACTTCCTCGAACTTTACTTTTAACTATATCTTGAATTTGAATTATGAATTCAATAGTGGCGTGCCGCCCCAACCCCAGCCCAGAATTTTGATGAATTTTCTTGCTTCAATTTTATGTCTAACTCCCCTAGAATCAAATGATTTCCCTTAAACTCTTTTAGATTCTAAGACCCAACATAGTTATAACGAAACCCACTCAAAATTACTGAAGAACATACTCAAACACGAGATGCTTATCTCAAGAACTCAATGAAAACTCATATTAAGGAATGAAGCACAAACTTGAAGAAACTCAATACACTGAATCTAATGAATGAAATTCGTAAAAGAAACTCATAATTAGCATGTGCGTGAACAAAACCAACACTATAATAACTTAATTACCTTGAAAGTATGAAATTCTTGGCGGAAATCCTCAAAGCTTCGCAATAATCTTGATCGTTCTTCCTTTTCTCCTCTCGAACTCCTCTCCACAAAACCCTAAGCTCTTTTGGAATGACTAAAACTAATTCCAATAAGTTTAGACCTCTAAAAGGGTGAAGAATGTTTAAGGCTAATGGGGTGAGGAAAAAGACCAAAATAACCCTTTTTGATTTGGATGAATTTCCTTAATAAGACAAATTGAGCTCAAACGAGCATATCGCTCTTATTCAAACTCAGAATTTAGTAAACTTTTCTGCGTTGAAAAGATGATTTAAATATCTTTCATTTGATACCTTATGGGCTACCTCACTCATCTGGTCGTACTTAAACAAATTTCAAATTAGCTCTTGTAGAATTAGTTCTTTCAAAAATTCGCTCTTTCTAAGCCCGAGGTGTTTCAAAATCTCCCCCTTGGAAACATTCGTCCTCGAATGAGATTTCTCTAAGTAGAATTAAGGGTGGAAACATCTAACACCTAGCTTAAATACCCAACATGCAATTTAAGACAACAAGGCATATCAATTTAAAGAATGTTTTACAAGAAGTCATTACCTTGGTCTAGAATTTCTCCATAAGGAAAGAGATGTGGCTATCTCTTCGTCATATCCTCCTCAGACCTTGACTGATGCTACTTTCTTCGTTCTCAACTTGCGAACCTGACGATCCAAAATCTGAACAGGTACTTCCTCATAAGATAGAATGTCCTTAATACCAATATCCTTAGTAGGTATAATAAGTGAAGGATTGCCCATACACTTCTTCAACATAGAAATGTGAAACACCGAATAAACTGCTCCTAACTCTAGCAGTAGCTCAAACTCATAATCTACATTGCCAATCCTCTTGGATATCCTGTAGGGACCAATATAGGGGGGACTGAGCTTTCCCTTCTTACCAAATCTCATAACACCCTTCATGGAGGACACCTTCAAGTAAACCCAATCATCCATCTCAGACTCCAAGTCTCTTCTCCTAACATCCGTACAGGATTTCTGACGACTTAGCATTGTTTTCCACCATTCTTGAATCATTTTACCTTTCTCCATAGCTTGATGAACTAAGTATGGTCCTATCAACCGAGCTTCACCAACACCAAACCATCCAAGAGATCTACATTTTCTCCCATAAAGAACTTCATAAGGAGCCATCTGGATGCTAGAGTGATAACTGTTGTTTTAAGAAAACTCAATGATAGGTAGGTGATCATCCCAATTACCCTTGAAATTGATCACACATGCTCTCAACATATTCTTTAAAGTCTGAATTGTGCGCTCTACTTGACCATCAATCTGAGGAAGGAAAGCACTACTCAAATTTACCTTCGAACCCAAATCTTTTTGGAAAGACTTCCAGAATTGTGCAGTGAATTGCGCACCTCTATCGGAAATAATGGACACCAAAACTCCATGAAGTCTGACTACTTCTTGAATATATAATCTCACATAATCTCTAGTGAAGAGGTAGTCTTTACCGGCAAAAAGTGGGCCGATTTATTCATTCAATCTAGAATTTCTCAAATCAAATCATGCTGCTTACGAGACCGCAGTAAACAAGTAATAAAATCAATATTGATCATCTCCCACTTCCATTCTGGAAGATCTATGTTATGAGCCATACCATCGGGCCTCTGGTGCTCTACCTTGACTTGTTGGCAACTCGGGCACTTAGCAATGAACTCTACCATACACCTCTTCATAC
The DNA here is from genome assembly GCA_029582725.1 of Solanum chiquidenum. Lineage (NCBI taxonomy): Eukaryota > Viridiplantae > Streptophyta > Magnoliopsida > Solanales > Solanaceae > Solanum > Solanum chiquidenum. The sequence continues at coordinate 9,924 of JAJOOS010011942.1, forward strand.
TACTACACCAATAGACGTTTCTCAAGTGATGATACATATTTGTGGAGCTAGGATGGATAGAGTATGTGGATCTATAAGATTCCTCCATGATCCTATCTTTGAGTTCATCCACCTTTGACACACACAATCTTTCTTGATACGTCAAAATACCATTTCCCCCTTGTTCAAAAGCCATCACTTTCTAATTATGAACATTTGTCTTCAATTCAAGAAAAATAGGGTCTTGGTCTTGTTTTTGTCTTTCACTTCGCACATTAATGATGATTCAGCCCCATTCATCAGCACTACTCTTTTTTCTTTGGAATCCATTAACTGAACTCCAAATCGTGCAAGTGTGTGCACATTTTTTGATAAATATTTCTTACCTTCCTCAACATGGGAAGTAATGCCCATAGACAACATGCTGAAGGCATCAACAACCACATTGGCCTTACCCGGGTGATAGAGGTTACTCATATCATCACTACAATAAATATGATATATAGCTACGAAATTATTAGCTACATCATCAAATTCGTCACTAATTATTCGCTTTTAGTGACAAAATTTACTTTTCGTGCTTAAATATATGGGACACATACTTTTAGTGACGAAACATAAAAATCCGTAGCAAAGTTTTGTCCACTAAAGTTTTCCACCAAAAAATTAATTGGCGCCATTTGTTATGTAATGTTAGTCACGAATTTAAAGTTATCAGTGACACATTATTTCGTCACTAATAATGTATCTAATTCATGATAAATTATTTTTTTGTCTTAACATTTATTAATTTTTGTACACAAAAAAAATTCATCTAAAACTATATGTTGTTAAATATTACTCCTTTCGTCCCATTTTATGTGATGTAGTTTGACTCGGCACATAGTTTAAGAAAGAAAAGAAGACTTTTAAAACTTGTGGTCCAAAATGAATGATAGAAATTGTGTGGCTGTAAATCATTTCATT
>JAJOOS010011943.1:0-36920 GCA_029582725.1 Solanum chiquidenum
ATCAAGTATATTTGGATGTATTGGTTGACTCTGTAACATTCCAAAAATTTCTAAGTTAAGACCCAAACCATTCTTTATTTTCATGTAAAATTATATCGGGTGATTCTTAAATTGTTCATATGTGTAAAGGTCATATCTTTGGTGTTCGAATGGATTTGGATATGACTTAAGGTCATAAGAACCCCCTATCAAAGTTGAATTGAAAGTATCATTACCAATTAAGTTTTGACATAAAATTTTACTTAGGTCAACTTCAAAAGACCATACCTCTCAGCACAAAATGAACCAGGTGGCCCACAACCTATCAAATTGAAAGTCTTTGAGTCCTATTTCCAACTCCACCAATTTTGCCTCATTTAGAGTTTGGAGTAAAAAATTATGATCATTTTACCATAGACTGTCATATTAGAGTTTTCTGAGTCGGTGAACTACGTATCCAATCTACGGGCCGTAGATTGAACTACGACCTGTACTGTCAAACTATTAAAAACTCTAAATTTTGGGGTCCAATTCCGATGGATCCATTCTACGGACCATAGGATCTTCTACGGGCTGTAGGAACTTTTAAGAGTCATAGTTTGGACCAGTATAATGGACTTTTGAGCCCAAATATTGTAAAAAGTCTACGGATTTGATATATAGTCCGTATATAATTATAGAGAGGTCGTAGATTGGACCCGTAGAATGAAAATTTTTGCCTTATAATTCAATATAAATTCCATTGATTGGATCTCGGTCTGTAAAACAAACCACGAACTATAGATGGACCCGTAGAAGGTTTTTCGTCAGTTTTAAGAAGGGTAGTTTAGTCTTTTTCCACCCTTTCTAAGCGTAAACCGTGATCTTTTTTTACCTAATTAATGCTCTAAGCAGTGTTAAAACATTATTTTACGTTCTTTAACACTACAAAGACTTAGATCAAGGATTTAAGAGAAGAAAATCTAGGGTTTTGTAACATTCTCTGAATTTCGTCGATTTCGCCAAGAACCTTGTTCTTCCAAGTATGTAAGGCTATAATAGTGATGGAGTGAGTTCGTCCTCACACCCTACATCTACTTTCTATCAGTAAACGAGTAATGTTGGGTTATATCCTTAGTTTTGAGTATTCCTGAGATGAGTTGTTGTGGAATTTTGAGTTGCTATTCCTAATTTTTAAGTTGTTATATATAATGCATTGAAAATTTTGAGGTGTTTGTTCATGTCTATTTTCAGCATTAACCTTATTATTCGAGTATTCATTGAGTAATTGTTGAGAATCTTTTTAACCAAACAATTATCTTAAATTGATTTTTTAAGAAAGTAAAGATGAGTTCTGAGGAAAGTTTAAAGAGACATTTTGAGTAAAGTTTAAGGGAACTACTGATTTCCAAATTAATCATTTTTACATTGAGAAATGAGAAAATTCTATTTCTTAACGAGTAATGAGTTTAGAGTTATTTCAGAGCAATTACCTCTTTTAAGAAGATATTTTAAGAGATTACCTCAAATTGAGAAAGAGTATATTTTATACAGTTGAGCATGGATATATATTTATTGGAAAAAGTATTGAGCACTGATATAGGGATGATTTCAGACAACGCACATTCCTCATAAACCATGTAGCCAACATGGGTAAAGGATCATACTTTTTACATGACTCCTTATTGCTTCCAAGTAGAGCTTTAGTAGATCTACTTAGTTGAGTTGTTCTATACCTCAGCAAGGTATATGACAATTGTGTGTGTATATATATATATATATATATATGAATCCCTATTTATAAAAGTAAGAAATAAAATTAAACTAGGATTAGGAACCACTATAACTAACAAATCCTAATTAAACATGAATAAGTAAATATCATAAATAACAAATCCTAAACACTTAGGATTCCTACTCCAACTTTGAATTATTATTTCCAACATTCTCCCGTAATTCAAAGTTGTATACTCTTTTCTTTTTCTTGTTGTCATTGTTGTTGAATTGGAGAACTTCTCTTCAATCTTTTTTTTTCTTGGTTGTGTTGGAGCACCTTCTCTCCAACTTCCAAGTGTTGGAGCACTTTCTCTCCAACTCACAATATTTTTTCTCTTAGTTGTTGGAGCACTTCTCTCCAACTTTCAAGGTTGATGTCCTTCCCACCAATGCCTTTTCTTTTTGGTTGTTTTTTGTTTTGTTTTTGTTGTTGGAGCACTCTCTCTCCAACTCTCATTGATGCCCTTCCCATCAACTCTTTTTCTTTTTGTGTTTTTGTTTTTGCTTTTGGTGTTGGAGCACTTTCTCTCCAACTCACAATATTTTTTCTTTTGGTTGTGTTGGAGCACTTCTCTCCAACTTTCAAGGTTGATGCCCTTCCCAATATATATATATATGTGTGTGTGTGTGTGTGCGCGCGCGCGCGCGCGTTGCACGTGAATATTAAACCATGTACCACGCTATTTTTAAAAATAACGTGAATACTATTAAAAAAAATTAGACACTCTTAAAATTTCTTAGTTACACCTCTTGAATGTACTTTCTCCTCCCTTCTCTAAAGTGCATTACTTTGTTATCATTGTATTGTTGGTGTTCTTACTTTTAATATAATATTATATAAATAAATATTGTTATAAAATATAGAAGATATACTAAATTTGTTGTTTTTAGTTGAAGTATTAGATTAATTTAATATTAATGTTAGGGGGTGTTTTAATATCATTGACCTTTGAGATTGTCAACGTCTGTAAATCAATTTTGAGGTTTTAAGAAAAGAAGAATAGAAAACATAAAAAAAATGTAGTTTAAAAATGTGAAAAAACCCCCTCCATTTATAGTTTAAATGTGTAGTATTAGTATGTACATATTGTTTCTTATCATAAAAATATAGAAGATATACTAAATAAGATGTTTTAAGAAGAAGAAGAAGAATGAATATTTTTTTAGAAAATCTATCTATATATAAAAGGAGAAGAAAAAACGTCTACGTGTCAGCACCAAAAAAAAGAGAATTTAAGAATTATTAAATTAATTTAAAATCTAAAAATAAAAAATAAAAATTGCAAACACTACAAAAATAATGAAAAATTCAACAAGCAGTTTTTACAGTTTTTTTTAAAAATTCAATAATTTAAAGTTACCTTAACTTTTTACTGTTTTTCGAAATATTTTTTATTCTTTTGATTTCGAATTAAAAAAATAGGAGATATAAAATAATATTATAATAATTAGTATCATCTTTCATAAAATATCAAGTCCGAAAATTATTTTAAAACAAAGCACTTCATTTATTTATTTTATTTGTTAACTTACAATTTTATTATGCAAACTTAGTTACTATTTTTAAATTTTAAACTGAATGTCAAACAAATTAAATAACAAATCTGACGTTAAAACAAATACAAATAACTTTTTCAAAATAAATATAAAAACTCCTTTAAAATATTTAAAATTAGAATTACTACCAAAATTATCAACAAAAAAGTTAGAATTAAATGCAGGTTCATCTCTATTGCCTGGAGTTTTCGATGGCACTGGTTATAGATCATGGAGGAGAGTTGTTCTTAGAGCCTTATCTGTTAAGAATAAAACAGGTTTTATCAATGGAAAAGTAGTAAACCCCAATCTAGATGATCCTAGTTTCCAACAGTGGGAGAGGTGTGATGACAGGGTAACCTATTGGATTCTGAATTCCTTGTCACCTGATCTAAGAGATAGTCTGCAGTATGTTAACAATGCACATGAATTATGGGCTGAATTGGAGGAAAGATATGACCAGACCAATGGTTGTAAGTTGTATCAGCTTCAAAAAGAAATCAATGATCTTGTTCAAGGCACTTTGGATGTCACTGAGTATTACACGAAGATGAAAAAGCTCTGGGAAGAAATGAGCACAGTTGATATGAGTTCTCAGTGCAATTGTGTGTGCACTTGTGGGGGTAAAGTCCAATTGATCAAGGCTGAGCAGGATAGAAGACTCATACACTTCCTAATGGGGCTAAATGAGATGTATGCTGCCATCAGAGACAACATTCTCATGATGAATCCTTTACCTAGCATGGCTCAAGCTTTTGATATATTGTCCCAAGAAGAAAAACAGAGAGAAGTGAAGCCTCACAACCACACTGCTTTGGATTCCACTTCCCTAAATGCTTTTACTTCAACTCACAACAATGCAGGAGTAAAAGGTCTCAGAACCAACTATAGTTCTTCTAAGGAATATACAGGCAACTCTGGAAACCTGAATAACACCAACATGATTAGAGGGAACTCTAGTACCAGCAGGTCCACTTTGTTTTGTGATTTTTGCAGGAGATCAGGCCACGCCAGGGAAAGATGTTACAAGCTTCATGGGTATACACCCAACTCCAAATTCTCTAAAGGCAAAAGTTCTAATTCTGCAATGGCTAATGTGTGCAGTAGTGAGACTGATGGAAACCACTGTGAGGAAGATCCTGAGTTGAGGAAGCAAATGTCATTGAACTTATCCAAAGACCAGTATGAAGAACTATTGAATCTCTTGGGTTCTCTACAAGCTGGACATGAAGCTTCCAACTCAGACAGTATGCTAAGTGGAGTTGTGAACCTGGCAGGTATACTTGCTTGTTATTCTTCCATTACTGAGATAGGTGACCTCTCTTGTAGATGTGCTAGATTAAATGTTGGTTCTTGGATCATAGATTCAGGGGCATCACATCACATGACATATAACAAAGCCATTCTCACAAATATTAGACCACTACCATATCCTTTTCTCATCTCCCTACCTAATGGTTACAAAGTTAAAGTGACTGAAATTGGTGATGCATGTTTAAATCAAGTCCTAACATTGCAGAAAGTTCTATTTGTACCTAGTTTCAAATTCAATCTCATATCAGTTCATTGTCTAGCATTACAACTTAAAGGTATAGTCAGTTTTAATAGTGTTTCTTGATTGTTGTAGGGCCCTTCTCTGAAGAGCCCTCTGGAACTTGGTAGAGCAAAGAATGGCCTCTATTTCTTGTGTACAGAATGCCACAACTGTGGTTCTTCTCTTGATAGCACTAAGGACCCTCATGTCATTTCAAGTCATTTTACTCCTTTAGCCAAATGTACTAATAGTCCAGTTCAAAACATTCGTTACTCTACTGTAAAAGGTTTTTCTCATATCAATAAAGAGGGTTGTTCTGATTTTAATTCTTCTTCCTACTCCACTGTAAAGTGTTCTTCTCTTGCTGTCAATTCTGATAGCACTTATACTAATGATCTCTTGTGGCATACTAGACTAGGCCATGTACCTTTTGTGAAAATGAAGGGCATCTCCACTATCCCTTGTCATTTCTCTACTAAACAACCTTTCACTTGTACCATATGCCCTATGGCTAGGCAGACAAGAATGCCATTCCCAGAAAGCACAACCTCCACCACCAAGCCTTTTGAGTTACTTCACATTGACCTATGGGGACCATACCACATTCCAACTCATGATGGTTTTCACTATTTCCTAACCATGGTAGATGATCACACTAGATCAACCTGGACACAATTGATTAGGTGTAAGAGCAATGCTTTGCAAACAATTAAGGCTTTTGTTTCACTTGTTGAAAACCAATTTCAGACTAAGCTGAAAACCATTAGATCTGATAATGGTTTGTAATTTACCTCTAATGAAGCCACCCATTTTTTCCAAGAAAAAAATATAATCCATCAAAAATCTTGTCCCTACACACCTCAACAAAATGGTGTAGTTGAAAGGAAACACAAGTATCTCCTTGAAACTGCAAGGGCACTCCTATTTCAGTCTAAACTGCCCATGAGATTTTGGGGAGAATGTGTTCTAACAGCCACATACCTTATTAACAGATTACCTTCCAAGATTCTACAAAACAAATCTCCTTATGAAATGTTGTACAAAACACAGCCTACATACTCTCACCTTAGAAGTTTTGGATGCTTATGTTTTCCCACTACCTTGAAAACCCACAAAGATAAGTTTGAGCCACGGGGCAACACCACTCATTGTTGTTGGATACCCCTTCAATACAAAAGGTTACAAGGTTTTGGACTTAGTTACCAAGAGAGTTTATGTATGCAGAGATATTTCTTTTCATGAGTCTGTCTTCCCTTTTGTCATTGCTCCTGATAATTCTAGTTTTGCATCTGTCTTAAAGTGTCTTGTCCATCATCCCAAAACTCTAACTTGCATGCCTGGTACAACTAGGATTTTCTCTAATGATGACTTCCTAAATATTAACATGCCACATGAAGTCACCACTAATGAAGTAACAACAGTCGATACAACATCTAATACAATCCCCAATATCCAAACATCTACTAATACAAATGAACACACATCAAGCACTACCATCCCAAACACACCAGTTTCACCATGTGATGCTCCACCTGCTCTTAGGAGAACAACCAGGTCACTTCATACACCCAACTACCTCAAAGAATATAAATATACTTTACCTAACTTGCATTCTTTCACACCTGCACCTGATCCGCACCTTTCTGTTACATCCCTCCTAACCAACCATGATAGCATTTGCTTTATCACTTTGTGTTCTGATAGCCAACAGTTAGTTGAAACCATCTCTCATGATTGTGAGCCTTCCTCATATGAAGAAGCAATCTTGCATCCTGCCTGGAAAATGGCTATGACACAAGAATTTGAAGCTCTATATGCAAATAGTACTTAGGAATTAGTACCTCTGCCCAAGGATATAAGAAGGCCATTGGTTGTAAGTGGGTGTACAAAATCAAGCACAAGGTTGATGGTAGTGTAGAAAGGTTTAAGGCAAGACTGGTAATTAAGGGGTACACTCAACAGGCTGGTCTAGATTACAATGAAACCTTCTCTCCTGTAGTAAAGATGACTATTGTTAGGAGTTTGATTGCACTGGTTGTTAAGAAGGGATGAGGCTTGTATCAGTTAGATGTCAACAATGCCTTCCTTCATGGTGATTTGACTGAGGAAGTATACATGACATTACCACCAGGTCTTGCAGTGGACTGCCCAAACATGGTGTGCAAGTTACAAAAATCATTATATGGTTTAAAGCAGGCTAGTAGGCAATGGTATGATAAGTTGTCCAGCAGTCTTTGTTCTAAGGGGTACATACATTCACACAGTGATTACTCACTGTTTCACAAAAAGAAGGGAAGTTCTTTGGTCTTTGTTGTTGTATATGTTGATGATGTGATTCTGACTGGGACTGATCTGGAGGAGATCAACTCTCTAAAGTCTTTTCTGAATGATCAGTTTAAAATAAAGGATTTAGGTAGACTTCATTATTTCCTGGGCTTGGAGATATTATACAGGCATGATGGGGTTCTCATTTCTCAAAGAAAGTTCACCACTGATCTTTTAAAGGAATTTGATTCCCTGAACTGCAAACCTGTTGCTTCACCACTTGACTATACTGAAAAATTGAAGGCCTCTGATGGTAGGCTACTATCTGATCCTACTCATTACAGGAAGTTAGTAGGCAAACTCAATTTTCTAACAAACACTAGGATGGATATAGCTTACAGTGTGCAACACCTAAGCCAGTTCATGCAAACACCTAGGGAACCACACTTAAAGGCAGCTTATCATGTCCTCAAATACCTAAGACAAGATCCTACAATGGGAATATTCATTTCAAACACACCTGATCTTATAGTCAAGGCATATTGTGACTCAGATTGGGGTGCTTGCTCTGATTCAAGGAAGTCAGTCAGTGGCTATGTAGTCCTCATGGTTGATAGCCCTATCAACTGGAAGTCCAAGAAACAGGCCACATTGTCTTTGTCCTCTACAGAAGCAGAATACAGAGCTATGAGACAGGTAGTAGGGGAGCTGGTTTGGTTTGAAAGGCTGATGAATGAGTTGTCTGTACAATGCCTCTTGCCTATACAAGTTTTCTGTGACAGTCAAGCTGCAGTCCACATTGCCAAGAACCCACCCAGTTTTCCATGAAAGGACTAAACACATAGAAATTGACTGCCATTTTATTAGAGACAAACTTCACCAAGGCTTGATCACTCTCCACCACATCTCTACTGATTCACAACTGGCAGATATCCTCACAAAGGCTCTTACTGGAGTTAAACATGCTACATTATTGAACAAGTTGTCTGTAAATCCAATTACCTCCAACTTGAGGGGGGGTGTTGAGATATAAATCATTTATATCACATTTTAGTTAACACATTTAGTTGGTCAGAGTTAGTTAGAGAATTTGTTAGTTAGTTACTAGCTTAAAGTGTGTGTATATAAGGATCAATTGTAGTGTTCGGTTTTCTCAATTTTCATATTCAATGAAATATAATTTTCATGCAACTCTTCTAGATTCTTCTTCTTTCTTCTTCTCTCTTCTTCTCTCATGTGAGTTCAAGCTCCATCAATGGAGGAGCTTGATTGATCAGTAACAAGTTGTGCTGATTTTATCAGCCTCAACTTGAAATGTATTACATGATCATGTTGAAACTATGATTAAATCATTGTATTAATTAATTCAGGTATATGAAAAAAGTTATATGTATTGAGATGCAACTATTCATGACTTATTTCAGTATTACATTTTGTTATTAATTGATGTGTTGAAGGTAATACAAAATATGAATTATTTTCTATGTTTATCTAATCTGTTTAATTAATAAAAGTTGAATAAATTATAATCTATAGAGTATTGTTATTCAGTTATTCATTTAATAATAATTATACATATAGTTTTGCCCTCACTTCATAGTTCGTACAATGTCTCTTTAAGATAGTTCTTCCATTTCAATTTGTGTGAGAAAAATTAGGAAACAGGGATAACGACATAACGTGGGGTAGTTAATGCAATTGCGATTCTAGTGGGGAGTTAATTTCCAGATTAAGAATTTTTCATATTATTTCATTTTTTTATATTTTGTCTTCTATTTTTGAATATTTTTTTAAAAATCAACAGAGTAATAATAAAATTTATAATATTCCATGTTATTTAAAAACACATTTTACATCAAATTCTAACCCTCAAATATTTAGGATGTCGATAAAGATAAAAAATTTAGAAGATATTTACTTCTGAATTATCAAGAATAAAGTTGACAAGTTATAACTACTTTGAAACTATTTGTAAATAATAATTTTTACTTGGAATATTTTTTTATATAATTCATCAATTTTAAAAACTATTTTAATTTATAACCTATTGGTATAAAATGTATTAAAATTAAATTAAAAAAATTAATTTGAATTGCACTTGAAAGATAAAATATTTAAATTTTGATTAGTTATTTTTTTTCCTTTAGAAAAGAAAGAGAATAAAAGATGAAGAAAAATAAGAAAAAAATTCAAAAGAAAATATGAAATTTGTTTTCAATTGTATTTTTTTACATAGAAAGCTACATCATTGAAAACACCGATTTCTTAAAAGTATCTGAATACTTTATAATTTACGGATATGTTGTGTGAATATAAAAAGTAAATTATTTTATTGTATGCTAAACTGTCAGTTTAATATTTAATTTTTACTCAATATGTCATATTGGTAGTTTACTGAAAGGAAAAGCGTATTAAAAAATGAAAAGCAAAGTAATGAGGATGATAAAAAGGATGAGGATATTGTACGTGTGCGTGGATTATTTCTAAAATTCATTTTAAAAAAAAAAACTTTTTTTCTAAACTTTATTTTGTTGTGCGTCTTTATTTTATGAAATTATATTTGATTAAAATATTAGTGCAACACCCGTCCTCCATTGTATTCTTAATAGATTTTTTATATAATTGAGATAGAATTTTTTTTATTTGATTCTTATAGGAAATAAGATTTATTATCATTGTTATACAAGGCTCTAAGATGAGGTAACGTAAAAAAATGTACATTATATTCTATATATTACTATTTCATTGCTTATATTATTTCTAACAAGGATTTAATGCCTTTTTTTTTTAGGTTGAAGGAAGAGGTAATGAAGTAACATTTAATTGTATATGTTTTTGTGCTCTATCTATATTAGAGTAAACACACAAATAATTTAAAGGAGGTTCAAATATTATTATTATTTTTTAAGGAAATTTTTTACAATATTTGTGAGACAAATGATGTGTGAGTTTAACACGAAAATACAACACATGATATGTAAGTTAGAAGCACGTTTGAATTTTGCCATAGACGGTACTACAAGATAATTTTAATTTTATATATAGTGTAATTTTCTAACTAAGAGATTGATTCTTTTGATACGCCCCTATAGTAGAGTTAAAACTTATAAATACCAGGTGTTCATACCATGTTATTAAATGAAATGTACATAATCGTACAACAGGCACATAATTATTTTTATACGTTCTCTATTAGTTTAGTAGTATATTTTATATTTTGATCCTTCTTTTTCATCTATAAATCCAATAAATAGTGTTGTTTCATAGTTATAATGTATTATTATATTTAACAAATAATTAACCAGTGAATAAAAAAGTTTATAAATTATTTTTAATTTAAATTATAACATTTAAAAATATTCGCGCTACGCACGGGTACGAATACTAGTGTAGTTTAAAATTTAAGAATTTCCCTCTTTTTATAGCCAACAAAGGGTAATGTATGAAAAGCTGCTTATTGTGTCTTATCAAAAAGATGTCACAACCCTTTAGATAACTCACAACCCTTCAGAAAGGTCACAACTTATCGGAATAATTTTTCGAAAAAGTCACAATCCTTCAGAAAAGTCACAACTCTTCTGAAAAGTTGCAACCCTATAGAAAAGTCACAACTCATCGGAAAAATTATAACTATTCGAAAATGTCACAACCCTTCAATGTGAAAAGGTATCTGTCTTTAATATTATATAGTATAATACGCATAAATAAATATAATACAATATAAAATATAGAAGATATACTACATTTGGTGTTTTAAGTTAGGTAATATAGATAGATAAAAAAAAATAGATATAGATTGGTCTAATTTTATTTTGATATGAAATTTTAAAAAATAAAGAAGACTTTTAATTTAAGGATCATATGTAGAATATATAAAAATGTCTTTTAACTTTGTTGTCTTAAAGATGCACCCCAACCCCAAGAAAAAGAACATTCAATATTAAGCTGAATAAAAATGAAAGTACACTAAATAAATTAGAAACGAAAGAGTACTTATTAAATATAGTTTTGACTCTTCAAACAAGTTTTTGATCAAATACCTATATATAAAGTCATTCTTTTGAATTGAGCATAAAAAAACAGATTGTGACAATTCTCTAACTCTTGACAAGTTAAATAACTTTGGAAAAAGATATTCAGAAGCATATATCTACATCACCAGAAAAATTATTAACAAAAACAAATGAATTTAGACTACATCATGTTAACTTCATATATTGGAACATTACATACTATTATATATATTAAGCAAAAAAATAATTATTATATCATCAAAAATATTTTCCTCAAGTACTCGAGGTTATGGAATATACCCTCTTACGAAAGAATAATTTACTTCATCATAATAATTGTACCTCATCATATTCCGATATACTTCGAACTCACTCAACGACAATAAAGCACACAATTTTTTTTTAAATGCAAGAAGAAGAAGAAGAAGAGTAGAAGACTAAACAAATTGTGGTTGAAAAATGAGAGGAAGCCCATCTATTTATAGTCAACAACAGGTAGTATGATCAAATATTTTTTGTGTCTTATCTTAAAAGTCATGACCATTCCGAGAAGTTACAACCCTTTGGTAAAGTCACAACTCTTTGGAAAAGTCACAACTCATCGAAAAATCACAACCCTTTGAAAAAAGTCACAATTTATCGCAAAAGTCACAACTCATCAAAAACGTCAAAACCTAAGTTAGGGAGGGATATTATAGTAATTTAACATTCAAGTTAGGAGTTCATCCTTTCAAAATATGTCATCTCTTATTATTGCTTTGTATTGAGTTGAGTTGAGGTGAGTATTCTTCCAGCCTTATCGGTTTAGTTATTTATTCATTCTGTTTTATTACATACTCGTACATTGAATGTATTGATGTCATTCGACGTGCATCTTCTTATGATGCAAATAGATGTGTTCATGATTAACAACAAGCACTTTATTGAGATCACTTTGCACTCTAGTTAGCTTTGGGTGAGCCTCCTTCCATTTTGGAGGACTCCACTTTTATTTTCAGTATAATCATTTTAGGATGCGTGGGTCTTGTCCCGGCATTCATGTTGAACTGTAGAAGCTTCATAGATAGATAGAGTTGAGAAGTCTCTCAGTATTTACTTTTCCTCGAGATGTTTTGCAAACTATTATACCTACATTATTGAGTATTATACAGATAGTTTGAGTTAAGTATTTGCTTTGAGTTTGAATGTTCTAAATTCTATTTCTAAGCATATTATCACTTGAGTAAGTATTCCACTAATTAGTCAGGCAGGCTAAGTGCTCACTTGGGGAACTTAAATAGTTCTCGAGTGTCAGCTGTATCCAGGGAGTAGGCTCAGGGTGTTACAAACTTGGTATCAGAGAGTAGAGTTGAAAGTCCTAGGGTGTCTATGAAGACATGTCTAGAAGAGTCCTTCTTATCGGTGTGAAGAGTGTCACATCTATAATGAGGAAGCTAAGTCATTCAGGAACTTTCACTTCCTTCTTACTCATGTTTGTGCGATAGAGTCCGACTCTATAAATGTTTCTTCTAACTCGTACTTATGTGTGTCTTTAAAGATCATACCTCCATGAAGAGTTGTTCGACGTCCCACTAGGAGGAATGCTAATACTCAAGGTCAAGAAGCACCTAATGCACCATAAGTTCAACCCCATCAAGGAGATGTCACCAATACTGAGTTCAGGAATGTCATTCAGATGTTGACTCAGGTTGTTGCAAATCAGGCTGGTCAACAAGGAGTGGATCGTCAGGATGTGTCTAAAACATCTAGAATCCGCTAATTTTTAGAATACATCCCCCAAATTTCATAGGGTTGAATATCACTAAGGATCCAGAGAACTTTATGGAGCAGCTTCAGAAAGTATTTGAGGTCATGCGTGCTGCTGATACAAAGTTTGTGGAGTTAGCCTCATAACAGCTCAAAAGTGTTGCTAGGATATGGTATTATCAATTGAAGAAGAACAGGGTAGAGGGGGAACCAGTTTTGGGCTGGGATGTGTTTGAGAATCCTTTCTTGGGAGAGAGTTTCTGAATCTGAAATAAGAAGCTATGTGTGTGTAGAAGTACAACCTTTAGTTTACTCAGCTATCCCGCTATGCTCTGGAGATTGTGGCGGATATGAGAATTAGGATGAGTTTATTCGGGCCCAGGCTATCCCAATTATCGAGTTAGAAAGGTAAGGCGGATTTGTGAATGAGGGACGTGGACATAGCCAAAATTATGATTCATATACAATAGGTTGAGGAAGATAAGTTAAAGGATGGAGAAGAATTTCATAACAAAAGGGCCAAGACCAAAAGTCATTAAACTTGCCAGTAGAAGAACGAAAATGAGAATCAGTCATCATTTCAATAGAAATCATCTGGACCTGATCCATCATCAACTAGTTCACCTGCACCAAGGAACAAGAATGACCACCGAAATCATAAATTTCAGAGCTCAACCTACTAAGTCTCAGGGTAATGTGTCACAAGGAGCTACTTGGACCCCCACATGTGCTAAGTGTGGTAGTAACCACCCAGGAGTGTGTCGTGATGGCTCCAATGGATGCTTTAAGTGTGGTCAAATGGTTCATTTTATGAGAGAGTTCCGTAAGAAAATCAGGGTACTGGGGGAAACATAATCCAATCTTCTTCAACTGCTCCAATAAACAAATCTGCTCCGAGAAAAGCTACTTTAGGGATAGGTGGAGGAGCAAACCATTTGTATGTTATGTCTATGTCATGCCCCAAGCCTACACCTTAGGCGGGACTGGCACTCGAGAACCATTGTTGGCCCTAAGTGAACCCTTGGCCTGACTTACTTACTCAACAGAAGACTTTAAGCATTAAGAAAAAGTACTCAAATGCAAGATAACTCAACTGTCTCAAACTGAACTCATAATGTTTTAAAAATAAACATTTAACTTAGCCAAAATGGCAACTCAAATCTGAACATAAGTCAATAACACAATAAAGACAAATGAACTAACTGACTGTCTATCTATGAAGCGTCTAATAACTGAGATGGATGTTGGGACAAGACCCCAACATCCTAATGAACTAAAATGATGAAGTAATGAAAAAGGGGATCCTCCGGAATCAATGAGGCTAACCAACAACTCTGAAGCTCAACTGAATCAACGATGCATTGGATGCTGATCATGGTTACCTGCGTCTGCATCATAAGACGATGCAGGCCAACTGGCATCAGTAGATTGAATGTATGAGTATGCGAATTGGAAAGCTAAACAAGATATAGGCTTGAAAAGAATCTAAAAGGAACTGAAGAACTTACCTGGCTCAACTCAACATAACTGAACTCATTTAAATATAAAGCAGTTTAAAACAAGTGCAATATAAAGAAAAGCAGTTTAAAAACATTATGTCAACTCTGTGTGTATGCAAAGATACATATAACATTGAGATGTATGTAAAATTACAAATAATCTGATATATATATAAATACAAAATACTGTTGTGGAGTTTCTCTAACCGACAACCATTACTTAAGAGCTATAGTAATGATACAACACTTTACCTCACGTTGCCAAGGACCATCCTATACCAAGGGTATAAGACCTAACTCACTAAGTGGATCCACTAGTCTATGCTAAAAAGCATTAAAGGGTTCATCTAAAAAGTATGACCCTTTTCTAACCATGATGGGTGCATGGTTTATGGAGAGGTGAGTTATCTGAACTCAAGCTCGTCCCCATATCGATGATCAATACTACTCCCAAAATATGATACTAGCTCTTTATGTTTAAAAACATACTTATTTCAGTAATTTGAGATAATTGCTCAACAACTTAGCTCTAAGGTTATCTTGGAAATCAAAGTTTCCCCTCTTTATTTATTGTGAAAGAATTTACCATTTAACTGAAAACTAGCCCAAAGGCTCTTAACTGAAAAACTAGCTCAAAGGCTCTTTACTGAAAAACTAGCTCAAAGGCTCTTTGGAAAATCTCAGTTTCCGTTCTTATTTAAATGTGAAAACATTTTAAACTCTTTTGGGAGTACATAGTCCCCATATACTTTTGAAGAAATGAACTTCAACTCTACTCTTTATTGAACTCACAACTTAAGGCTTAAAACAAAGTTAAAACGTTTGCAAAAAGACTTTTGGAAAACTTTATGAACTTCTCTTAACTTTCCTTGAATTGAATTTATGGATTCAAGGATCGTGATTTGTGACAGGAAAGATCTCATTATGTTTAGGAATGAATTTAGATAGTTAAACATGAGAAAACACCAAAAATCAATAATTGAGGGTGGGTCCGCGACGTGGAGAAACATTTAAATTTTGGTTTCAAAATAACTTTTGAGGCAGAACGGTCTGTGACCGCTCCGCAACATGAAATGACTTTTCCCAAAACAGGGGACTAGTTCCACGACATGGAGGCACCTCCAAATTTTGACCGACGAAACTTCTTCATCGTTTTACAGCTCTAAACCCTCTAAACTCCATGGGTTCTTTCCCCAAACACTTAGAATCGATTATATGTTCAAAGTACATCAGATTCTACCCAAAATCAAACCTAAAATCATGGATTCGGATCAAACAACTCCTCAACAATTTGAACGAATCAAGAATTTAATGGAACTTCAACAAACCCATCAAGAACTCAATTTCTAAGCTTTGAAGAACTTAAATTCGCTGAAATAAAATATGATTGGCGCGTGGGTGAACTAACCCAATGCTATGTCATATCAAATTTGTAGGTATCACCCCCGATGAAATCCACAAGCTGAACTCGACGAACTTGACGATTTCCTTGCTTCTCCTTCTCTTTTCTCCTCTTCTTTCCTCTTCTCTAAAACCCTAACTCTTTTCCAAAAGCGTAAAACTGACCATGTTAAGTTTAGACCCTTAATTAATTCACTAAAATGAATTTAATTAATTGGATAAGGAAAAGACTGAAATACCCTTCAAAAATCCGGATTGGACATTTCTTTATTTGAATAGCCCAACTTCTAATGGGCGTATCTCTCTCATAATAACTCGGAATTGTGCAAACTTGGCGGCGTTGGAAAGATCATTCTAAGATATTTCTTACCATAACTGGAAGTTCTCCTAACTCATCTTGAGCTAGAAGTTATGTCCATTTGAAGTTGACCAAAAACTCACTTTTTCTGAACTTAACAAAATTTCCAGATTTTCATTCTTTCCAAAAATGACTATTTCCAATTATTGACTTCTTCCTATTTATTTAAAATTGCGAGATTTTACAATATCTCTCCCTTGGGAACATTCATCCTCGAATGAGATCACTCTTACTAGGCTAAGGGTGTAACATGCAACATTCAGTTCCAACACCCACAAGCAAGTGCAAAACAACATGCCAACTTATAAATAAATACTCAAGAAAGGATTAGTACCTTAATTTGGAATTTCTCCTGAATTCGAAGAGATGTGGATATCTCTTCTTCATATCTTCCTCAGCTTCTCAAGTAGCTTCCCTAACAAACTATTTCCTCTAAAGAACTTTGACTGATGTTGTTCTCAACTTGCGAACTTGGCAATCTAAAATCTGAACAAGAATCTCTTCATAAGATAAGCTATCATTGATCCCAATATTCTCAGTTCGTATGATCAATGAAGGATCGCCCATGCACTTCTTCAACATGGATATGTGAAACACCGGATGAACCGCGGCTAACTCTTATGGTAGCTCCAACTCATAAGATACATTGCCAATCCTCTTGGATATTCGATAAGGTCCAATATACCAGGGACTAAGTTTCCCCCTCTTACCAAACCTCATAACACCCTTCATGGGTGAGACTTTTAGATACACTCAATCATCTACTTCAAACTCTACCTCCCTTCTCCTAACATTAGTGTAGGATTTCTGACGACTCTGGGCTATTTTCAACCTGTGTTGAATCACTTTCACCTTCTCCATAGCTTGATGAACTAAGTGTGGTCCTATCAACCCTGTTTCACCAACTTCAAACCATCCAATAGGAGATCTGCATCTTTTCCCATAAAGAGCTTCATAAGGATCCATTTGGATGCTAGTGTGGTAACTATCATTGTAAGCAAACTCAATGAGAGATAGGTGATCATGCCAATTACCCTTGAAATCAATCACACAATCTACCTTAATACCTCAAATACTATCTCCCCCTTGTTCCAAAAGCCAATACTTTTTTATTATGAACTTTTTCCTTTAATTCAAGCAACAAAGGATCTTGGTCTTGCTTCTCTTTTACTTTTGATACTAATGATGATTCAACCCCATTCATCACCACTACTCCTCCTTCTGTGGAATTCATTAGTCAAACTCCTAGTCGTACAAGTCTATGCACCTCTTTTGCTAACTCTTTCTTATTTCCCTCAAAATGCGCGGTACTACTCATAGACAACCTGCTCAAGGCATCAGCAACAACATTAGCCTTACCTAGGTGATAAATGGGTGATAAAGAATACTCATGTCATAATCCTTGAGTAATTATAACCACCTCTTCTGTCTGAGATTAAGCTCTTTCTGAGTAAACACATACTGAAGACTCTTGTGATCGGTGAGCACATCCACATGAACACCATAAAGATAATGGCGCCATATTTTCAAAGCAAATAGTACGGCAACCAACTCTAGATAACGGGTTGGGTAATTTTTCTCATGAACTTTCAACTGTCTAGAGACATAAGCTATAACTTTTCCATTCTGCATTAACACAGAACCCAAATCAACTCTGGATGCATCACAATATACGACAAAACCTTGAGTACCTTCTGGTAAAGTCAAAACTGGGGCAATAGTCAACCTCTTTTTCAATTCCTGAAAGTTTTTCTCACAAGCTTCAGACCATTGAAATTTCACTGTCTTTTAAGTTAACTTTGTCAAAGGGGATGAAATGGATGAGAACCCCTCTACGAACCTTCTATAATAGCCAGCCAAACCCAAGAAACTCCTAATATCAGTTAGAGATATGGGTCTAGGCCAATTTTGTATTGCCTCAATCTTCTGAGTTTCAACTTTAATTCCCTCTCCAGACACAATGTAGCCTAAGAATGCCACAGACTCAGACCAAAACTCACACTTAGAGAAGTTAGCATACAACTTTCTATCTTTTAAAGTCTGGAGAACTATTCTGAGATGACTAGCATGATCTTCTTCATTCTTTGAATAGATTAGTATGTCATTAATGAAGATGATAACAAACATATATAAATAAGGTTTAAATACTCTATTCATAACGCCCATGAATGTTTCAGGCAAATTGGTCAAACCAAAGGACATGACCAGAAACTCATAGTGACCACAACGGGTTCTGAATGTTGTCTTTGGAATATCACATTCCCTTACCCTCAACTGATTGTACCCTGATCTGAGGTCTATTTTCTAAAAACAAGAAGCACCCTGAAGCTGATATAAAAGATCATCAATTCTCGGAATAGGATACTTATTCTTGATGCTAACCTTTTTCAGTTGACGGTAATCTATACACATCCTAAGGGAACCATCTTCCTTTGTCACAAATAGGATCGGAGCTCCCCAAGGTGAGACACTTGGTCGAATAAAACCTTTTTCTAAAAGATCTTTCAACTCTCTTTTAACTCTTTCAACTCTGCTGGTGCCATTCTATATGGAGGAATAGAGATAGGATAGGTATCTGAATGTCTATACCAAATTTTTTATCTCTCTGAGGAGGCACTCCAGGTAGATCATCTAGAAAGACTTCTGGAAACTCTCTTACTACTGAAACTGACTGACTAGGAGGTATCTCACCACTAGAGTCATTAACTCAAACTAAGTGATAGACACCACCTTTAGAAACTAACTTTCTCGCCTTAAGGTATGAAACAAAATGACCCTTAGGCATTGATGAACTGCTCTTCAACTCTATAACTGGTTCACTGGAAACTGGAACTTGACTACTCGAGTTCTACAATGTATTGATGCATAACAGGCATGAAGCCAATCTGTACCTAGAATGACATCAAAATCTACCATGTCTAACTCAACTAAATCAGCAATGGTACTATTATGATTGACGAAAACAAGTACAATCACGATAGACTCTCTCTACTAGAATAGAATTCGCACAGGTGTAGAAACACGGAAGGGCTCAAGATATTGCTCTGGAAGAATATCAAAACTGAAGACTTGGATCATACCAGTGACAACATCTGGTGAATCCTATTGCTATTGGAGACTAGTGATAGCATAAAGACGGTTTCCTTCTCCGTCTACCCTTGAAGTAGCTCATCTAGATGCAACTATATCTGGTGGAGCAACTGAAGAAGACTGGGATCTATTGCCCCCATTACCATTACTTTGTCTGCTCTTAGGACACTCTCTCCTAAAACGACCGTTCTAGCCACACTTGAAGCGACTAGTGGAGCCATCACGACACACCCCTTAGCGGCTCCTACCATACATAGCACATGCAGAAGTCTTAATACCCCCTTGTGCCATAGTACCTTATGAATGCGCAGGTCTAGCTTTGAAATTCTGACTATTGTACTCACATTTCTTCTTGGTGCAGGTGCACTAGCAGATGATAGAGCAGGTTCTTTCTTCTTATGTTGGAAAGAACACATGTTAACACTACTCTTTTTCTGCCCGAATTCATTTCCTTATGTCTTAGCCCTCTTATTCTTGAAATCTTCTTTATCCCTCAGCTTATCAGCATTAACTTGTTGCACATGGATCATTAGCCTTGTTATATCCATGTCACCTTTTAGCATTGCAGCCTTACTTTCCTTAGTTGTCAGATGAGGCAACCCAAAAACAATCATACTCATCTTTCTCCTCATGTCGTCAACCATCTCTTTGCTTCTCTTAGCTCACGGGGAAAGAAACGCCCCATGAAAGCACTCTCAAAAATAGCCCAACTCACAAATGGTTACGCATAAGAATGAGTTAGAAAGAAACTTTTTAGAAATAAACTCTAATGCACAAAATGAATATGAAAGAAGTGAGATAGTTCCTAAATGTTGCAGCCTCCTAATTATAGATGTGGCGCGCTTCACACAGATAACTAGGACTCTATAGACACGACTTCATAGATTCCCTAGGACTCTTGAACTCTATGCTCTGATACCAAGTTTGTCACCCCCCGAGCCTATACCCCGGGCGGGACTGGCACTCGAGAACCATTGTTGGCCCTAAGTGAACCCTTGCCCTGGCTTACTTACTTAGCGAAAGACTTTAAGCATTAAGAAAAATTACGCAAATCCAAGATAACTCAACTGTCTCAAACTAAACTCATAATGTTTTAAAAATAAACATTTAACTTAGCCAAAATGGTAACTCAAATCTGAACATAAGTCAATCACACAATAAAGACAAATGAACTAACCGACTGTCTATCTATAAAGCCTCTAATAACTGAGATGGATGTTGGGACAAAACCTCTAACACCCTAATGAACTAAAATGATAAAGTAATGAAAAAGGGATCCTCCGAAAGCAAGGAGGCTGACCAACAACTCTAAAGCTCAACTGGATCAACGATGCGCTGGATGTTGATCATGGTTACCTGCGTCTACATCATAAAATGATGCAGGCCAACTGGCATCAGTATATTGAATGTATGAGTATACGAGTTGGAAAGCTAAACAAGATATAGGCTTGAAAAGAATCTGAAAGGAACTGAAGAACTTACCTGGCTCAACTCAACTAAACATAATTGAACTCATTTAAATATAGAGCAGTTTAAAACAAGTGCAATATAAAGAAAAGTAGTTTAAAAACATGATGCCAACTCTGTGTGTATGCAAAGATACATATAACTCTGAGATGTATGTAAAAATACAGATAATCTGATGTATATAAAAATACAAAATACTGTTGTGGGAGTTTCTCTAACCGACAACCATTACTTACGAGCTATAGTAATGATACAACACTTTACCTCACTCTGCCAAGGACCATCTTATACCTAGCCCAGGGTATAGGACCTAACTCATTAAGTGGATCGACTAGTCTATGCTAAAAAGCATTAAAGGGCTCATCTAAAAAGTATGACCCTTTTCTAACCATGATGGGTACATGATTTATGTAGACGTGAGTTATCTGAACTCAAGCTCGTCCCCATATCGATGCTCAATATTACTCCCAAAATATGATACTAGCTCTTTATGTTTAAAAACATACTTCTTTTTGTGATTTGAGATAATTGCTCAACAACTTAGCTCAAAGGCTATCTTGGAAATCAAAGTTTCCCCTCTTGCTTTATTGTGAAAGCATTTACTCTTTAACTGAAAACTAGCCCAAAGCCTCTTTACTGAAAAACTAGCTCAAAGGATCTTTACTGAAAAACTAGCTCAAAGGCTCTTTTGAAAATCTCAGTTTCCGTTCTTATTTAAATATGAAAACATTTTAAATTCTTTTGGGAATACATAGTCCCCATATACTTTTGAAGAAATGAAATTCAACTCTACTATTTGCTGAACTCACAACTTAAGTCTTAAAACAAAGTTAAAACGTTTGTAGAAAGACTTTTGGAAAACTTTATGAACTTCTGTTAACTTGACTCTTGACTGCTCTTGACTTGACTCTTAACTTTCCTTGAATTGAATTTATGGATTCAAGGATCGTGATTTGTGATACGAAATATCTCATTTTATGTAGGAATAAATTTAGATAGATAAACATGAGAAAAGACCAAAAATCAATATTTGAGGGTGGGTCCGCCACGCGGAGAAACATTTAATTTTGATTTCAAAAATAAATTTTTAGGAAGAACGGTTTGGGACCTCTCCGATATTTGAAATGACTTTTCCCAAAACAGGGGACTAGCTCCGCGACGTGGAGGCACCTCGAAATTTCGACCGATGAAACTTCTTCTTCGTTTTCCAGCTCTAAACCCTCTAAACTCCATGGGTTCTTTCCCCAAACACTTTGAATCGATTATATGTTCAAAGTACATCAGATTTTACCCAAAATCAAACCTAAAATCATGGATTCGGATCAAACAACTCCTCAACAATTTCAACGAATCAAGAATTTAATAGGTGTGATTTTGAGTTGGATCTTGCATATATTGATGATTTAGTTGTTCCTAAGTGTTTGGGGAAAAGAACCAAGTTGATTTAAAGGGGTTAGAGTTGAAAAACGAGCAAGAAAAGTTGGAGTGCACCTGGGCAGGGGTCTGGGGAGCCGCCCCTCTCAGAGCCCCAAGAAGGGACCTCTGAAGTTTGGATCTTGGGGCGCCGCGCCATCCATATCGCCCCACCCTTGCTTCTGAAGTTTTCCCTCTAGTGCCCCACGTGGGACGCCAATTCTTCCCATTCCCCCCTTCTTTCCATACTAGTTCCTTAGTAACGTACCTATGTTTCCTAGTTAATTCCAACACTCTAAGGTACATCTAAACATCATGAAATCATCGATAAACATGAGTTCATGAACCTTGAATCCATACTTCAATTCAAGAAAAGTTAAGAGTCAAGTTAAGAAGTTAAGAGTTAAGTCAAAGGAGTTCAAAAAGTTTTCCAAAAGTTTTTTGCAAACGTTTTAACTTTGGTTTAAGACTTAAGCTTTGAGTTAAGTAAAGAGTAAGAGTAAATTTTGTTCAAAGATTATACGGGAACTAAGTATTCCCAAGAGTTTGAAATGTTTTCACATTTGAGCAAAAAGGGAAACACTTATTTCCAATAGAGCTTTTAAGCTAAGTTTTGAGTAATTATCTCAAACCAAAGAAAGAGTTTTGTTTCAAAAACATATGAGTTAAGTACATTTTGGGAGTAGTATTGAGCACCGATCTGGGGACGCGATTTCATAATAAGTCAAGTCTCCATAAACTATGTAGCCATCATGGGTAGTAAAGGATCATACTTTTAGATGACTCCCTATTGTTTTTTAGCATAGACTAGTGGATCCACTTATTTAAGGTGTTCTATATGACGGCAAAGTATATGAAAGTTCTGGCAGCATGGGCAAGATGTTGCATCATCACTTAGGCTCATAGTGATGGTTGTCCGTTACAGAAACTCCCACAGTATTATATTACTTTATGATATGAGTAAGTTGAGTTGTTATCGCATTTCTTTAACAAACTTAATTTCTTTCTATTGTTTTAAAATTTTTCCATATATTGCATGCATATTGTTGCTTTATATTGAGTTAAGTTATTCATGAGTTGAGTGAAGCCAAGGTAAGTGTTCCTTTAAGATTCTTTTCAAGCTTACGTTATATTTTAGTATTCCCCTCGCATACTGGTACATTCAATGTACTGATGCCATTTGGCCTGCATCATAAAATGATGCAGACACAAGTAATTAGGATTAACATCCAGGTCCCCATTGATCCAGTTGAGCACTCAGAGTCGGTTGGTGAGCCTCCTTGCTTTCCGAATAACTCCTTTTACTTTGCTTTCTAGTATTTTAGTTGTTAGGAATGATCAAGGGTCTTGTCCCGACATCCCTCCTTGTTTTAGAGACTACATAGACAGTTAGTAGTTCAGTTGTCTTTACATTGTTATTTTATATGTTAAGACTTGAGTTGCCACTTTGGCCAAGTTGAATGTTTGACCTTTAAACGTTCTAAGTTATTTTATTAAACAGTTGAGTAGAGATGCATTGAATCCCTGTATTAATGTTTTTAAGTATTCCGCTGACTAAGTAAGCCAGGACAAGGGTTCTCTTGGAGACAACAATGGTTCTCGAGTGCCAGTCCCGCCCAGAGTGTAGGCTCAGGGAGTGACAGGTTCCCATAGGATGTGTATCGATTATCGCCAGTTAAACAAGGTCACCATAAGAATAAGTATCCCCTTCCAAGAATTGATGACCTTTTCGTCCAACTTCAGGGTGCCAATTGCTTCTCTAAGATTGACCTTAGATCTAGCTATCATCAGTTGAAAGTGAGAGAAAGTGACATCCCAAAGAACGCTTTCATAACCCGTTACGATCATTATGAGTTTCTTGTTATGTCCTTTGGTTTGACTAACACTCCTATAACATTCATAGATCTTATGAACCGAGTATATAAGTTGTATTTGGACATGTTTGTTATCATGTTCATTAATGACATATTGATTTATTCGAGGAATGAGGAGGACCATACTAGTCATCTCAAAATAGTTCTCCAAACTCTCAAAGATCGAGAGTTATATGCCAAGTTTTTTTTAAGTGTGAGCTATCGCTTGAATCTATGGCTTTCTTAGGCCACATTGTGTTTGGAAAAGATATTTGAGTCGACAATCAGAAAATTGAGGCAATGCAGAATTAGCTCAGATCGATCTCCCCAACTGATATAAGGAGTTTCTTGAGGTTGGCGGGTTACAACAGAAGGTTTATCGAGGGGTTTTCATCTAATTTGTCCCTATTGACTAAGTTCACTCAGAAATCAGCTATGTTTTAATGGTGGTCTGAAGCTTGTGAGCAAAGACTTCAGGAATTGAAAACTCGATTAACTACTGCTCAATGTTGACCCTACTAGAGGGTACAAAGGGCTTTGTCTTCTATTGTGATCCATCCATAGTGGGGCTTGGTTTTGTGTTGATGCAAAAAGTTAAGGTTATAGCATATGCCTCCAGGTAGCTTAAGATTCACGAGAGGAACTACCCCACTCATGATCTCAAATTGGTAGCAATAGTTTTTTCTTTCAAAATATGGCGCCACTACCTCTATGGCATTCTTGTGGATCTGTTCACCGACCACAAGAGTCTCCAGTATGTTTTCAGTTAGAAGGAGCTTATTTGAACAAGGGAGAGATGGTATGTTGAGACATCAAGGTAGATTGTGTGTTCGAAAGGTGGATGAGCTCTAAGAGAGGATCATGACAGAAACTCATAGTTCCAGATATTCGATATATTCCGATTCCACAAAGATGTACCATGACTTGAGAGAAGTCTATTGGTGGAATAGTATGATGAAGTGTATTGCAGATTATGTTTCTAAGTGCCCAAATTTCCAACAAGTCAAGGTAGAACACCAAAGGCCTAGTGGTGTGGCTTAGAACTTAGCTCTTCCGTAATGGAAGTAGGAAATGATTCATATGGACTTTATTACTTGCTTTCCGCGATCTCATAGGAAGCATGATTTGGGTTCATAGTCCCCATATACTTCTTCTGAAAACTAGCTCAAAGTTTCTTTTGAAATCTCAGTTTCCGTTCTTTTTTAAATGTGAAAACATTTTAAACCCTTTGTGAATACATAGTCCCCATATACTTCTTTAAAGAAATGAACTTCAAACTTTACTCTTTACTATTTACTCAACTTGAACTTTCAGTCTTAAAACAAAGTTAAAAGCATTTGCAAAAGACTTCTTGAAAAGACTCTAAGAACTTCCTAGATTTGGCTCTTGACTTTCTTTGAATTTGAATTTATGGATTCAAGGTTATGATTCATGTTTCTGGATGATTTCTATATGTTTAAAAGTCATTTAGAGTAGTTAGAATCAATGGAATGGGTTAGCACACTTTAGAAGGACTTAAATAGGCTAAATGATGAAAAACTTGTGAAAAATAATGATCCAGGCGCGTCCCTGGCGCGCCACGCCAGCCCCCACTTTCTGGGTCTCCTTTTGGGTGCACTACAGGTGCGCCGCCCCAGCCTCTCTGGCGCTATGGGGGGCGATGCGCCTGGCCCTCCCCAGGTGCGTCTCACGAAATTTTCAACTCATTTTCTGATCCTAAATCATTTTAAATCGATTCCTTTTCTCAATACTTTCTTAGATTCAAATACCCAAAGTATGTACACTAGAATCTAACTCGAAACAACTCTTAACATCGCTAAAACATCTCAAGAAAATCCATCAATCATATGTAATTTCAAGAATGAAAAAAATTCAAGAACACAACTCAAGAATATCAAATTCTAACTCTTTTAGGACAAAAATCACTGAATTAAACATGTTTTGCGCGTGGGTGAATGGACCCAACGCTATGTGATCTCGCATACCTCGTAGGGATCACCCCTTGACGAAATCCACAAGCGATTCCTTACAAAGAAGACGAATCTTGAACTTTCTTATCCTTTCTCCTCTTTTCTCTTTTCTCCAAGCCCTTGCATAGATTTCCAATTTTTCTAAACTGACCAAATTCAGTTTTAACCCTTAATTAATTCATTAAAACTAATTAAATAAATTGGGTAAGAAAAATACCAAACTACCCTTTAAAAATCCGGATTGGACATTTCCTTATTTGAACAGCCCAACTTCCAATGGGCATAACTTACTCATACAAACTTGGAATCGTGCAAACTCGGTGGCATTGGAAAGATTATTCCAAGATATATCCTTCGATATCTGGAAACACACCTAAATCATCTTGACCTAGAAGTTATGGTCGTTTGAATTTGACCAAAAATCCAACTTAACAAACTTAACAAATTTTCCAAATTTTATATTCTTTCCAAAAATGACTATTTCCACTTTTTAATTTATTTCTAGTTCTTTCTAGTTACGGGGTGTGACAATATCTCCCCCTTGGGAACATTCATCCTCGAATGAGCTCACTCTTAGTAGGCTAAGGGTGTAATATCTAACATTCAGCTCAAACACCCAACAAGCAATGCAATTACAACATGCAATCTCATAAGTCAAAGAGTACTAAGAAAAGAATTAGTACCTTGATCTGGAATTTCTCAGGTTTCAAAGAGATGTGGATATCTCTTCTTCATATCCTCCTCAGCTTCCCAAGTAGCTTCCTCAACAAATCGGTTCCTCAAAAGGACTTTGACTGATGCTACTTTCTTAGTCCTCAACTTGCAAACTTGGCGATCTAGAATCTGAACTGGAATCTCTTCATAAGATAAGCTATCGTTGATGCTAATATCTTCAGTTGGTATGATCAATAAAGGATCACCCATGCACTTCTTCAACATGGAGATGTGAAAAACTGGATAAACCGCGGCTAACTCTTGTGGTAGCTCCAACTCATAAGCTACATTACCTACCCTTTACGATATTATGTAAGGGCCAATATACCGGGGACTAAGCTTACCCTTCTTTCCAAATCTCATAACACCCTTCATGGGTGAAACTTTCAAGTATACCCAATCATCTACTTCAAACTCTAAATCCCTTCTCCTAACATCGGTGTAGGATTTCTAACGACTCTGCGCTGTTTTCAACCTCTCTTGAATAACCTTAACCTTCTCCATAGCTTGATGAACTAGATCTGGTCCTATCAACCCTGCTTCACCAACTTCAAACCATCCAATAGGAGATCTACATCTTCTCCCATAAAGAGCTTCATAAGGAGCCATTTGGATGCTAGAGTGGTAACTATTGTTGTAAGAAAATTCTATAAGAGGTAGGTGATCATCCTAATTACGTTTTAAATCAATCACACAAGCCCTAAACATATCCTCTAAGGTCTGAATAGTGCACTCTGCTTGACCATCTATCTGAGGATGAAAAGTAGTACTCAAGTTCACCTTTGAACACAAGCCTTTATGGAATGACTTCCAAAACTGTGCAGTAAATTGTGCACCTCAGTTTGAAATAATGAAGACCGGAACTCCATGAATTCTAACCACTTCTTGAAGATACAACTTGGCATAATCCTCTGATGTATGCGTAGTCTTTACCGGCAAAAAGTGGGTTGATTTTGTCATTTTATCAACAATCACCCATAATGAATCATGCTGCCTACGAGACTTTAGCAAACCTGTGATGAAATCCATATTAATCATCTCCCACTTCCATTCCGGAAGTTCTATATTCTGAGCTATACCACTGGGCCTTTGATTCTCTACTTTAATTTGTTGGCAATTTGGACTCTTAGCAATAAATTCTGCAATGCCCTTCTTCATACTACTCCACCAATAGACTTCTCTCAAATAGCGATACATCTTTGTGGAGCCCGGATGAATGGAATATCTGGAGCTATGAGCTTCATCCATGATCCTCTCTTGGAGTCCATCCACCATTGGTACACACAATTTACCTTGGTAGCTCAATACGCAATCTCCCCCTTGTTCAAAAGCTAATACTTTTTGCTTATGAACATTTGCCTTCAATGCTAGAAAAATAGGATCTTAGTCTTGCTTCTCTTTTACTTCTGACACTAATGACGATTCAGCCCAATTCACCACCACCACTTCTCCTTCTGTGGAATCCATTAGTCGGACTCCCAAGAGTGCAAGTCTATGCACATCTTTCACTAACTCTCTCTTTTCTTCCTCAACATGGGTTGTACTACCCATAGACAACCTGCTTAAAGCATCATCAACAATATTAGCCTTACCTAGGTGGTAAAGAATACTCATGTCATAATCCTTGAGTAATTCTAACCACCTCCTTTGTCTGAGATTAAGATCTTTCTGAGTAAACATATACTGAAGGATCTTCTTATCAGTGAATACATCAACATGAACACCATACTATATTGACGCCATAGCTTCAAAGCAAATACTACAGCAGCCAACTCTAAGTCATGGGTTGGGTAGTTCTTCTCATGAACTTTCAACTGTCTGGAGGCATAAGCAATAACCTTGCCATTCTCCATTAATAAACAACCCAAACTAACTCTAGATGCATCAAAATACACCACAAAACCTTGTGTACCTTTTGGTAAGGTCAAGACTGGGGCGGTAGTCAATCTCTTTTTCAATTCCTAAAAGCTTTTCTCACAAGCTTCAGACCATTGAAATTTCACTGTCTTCTGAGTTAACTTGGTCAAAGGGGATGAAATCGATGAGAACCCCTCTACAAACCTTCTATAATAGCCAGCCAAATACAAGAAACTCCTAATATCAGTTAGAGATGTGGGTCTAAGCCAATTCTGCACTGCCTCAATTTTTTGAGTATCAACTTTAATTCTCTCTCCAGACACAATGTGGCCTAAGAATGCCATAGACTCAAGCCAAAACTCACATTTAGAGAACTTGACATACAACTCTCTATCCTTTAAAGTCTGAAGAACTATTCTGAGATGACTAGCATGATCTTCTTCATTCCTTGAATAGATTAGTATGTCATCAATGAAGACAATAACAAACATATCTAAATAAGGTTTGAATAATTTATTCAAAATGTCCATGAATGTTGTAGGTGCATTAGTCAAATCAAAGGACATGACTAGAAACTCATAATGATCATAACAGGTTCTAAAAGTTGTTATTGGAATATCACATTCCCTTACTCTTAACTGATGGTAGCCATATCTGAGATCTATTTTAAAGAAACAAGTGGCACCTTGAAGTTGATCAAAAAGATCATCAATTCTTGGAAGAGGATATTTGTTCTTGATGGTAACCTTGTTCAACTGATGGTAGTCTATACACATCCTAAGGGAACCATCTTTCTTTCTCAAAAAAAAAAAGACCGGAGCGCCCCAAGGTGAGACACTTGGTCGAATGAATCCCTTATCAAAGAGATCTTTTAACTGCTCTTTAAGCTCTTTCAACCCTGCTGGTGCCATTCTATATGGCAAAATAGATTTAGGACGAGTGTCTGGAAGAATATCTATACCGAAGTCTATCTCTCTCTCAGGAGGGACTCCGGGAAGATCATCTGGAAAGACTTTTGGAAACTCTCTTACTACTGAAACTAACTGAATAGGAGGTATCTCAACACTAGAATCATTAAATCGGACTAAGTGATAGACACGCCCCTTAGAAACCAACTTTCTTGTCTTAAGGTATGAAATAAAATGACCCTTAGGAACTTTTGAACTACTTTTCCACTCTCAGACTGGCTCTTTTTGAAACTGAAACTTGACAACTCGAGTTCTATAATAAACTGAGGCATAACAGGCATAAAGCCAGTCCATAACAAGAATAACATCAAAATCTACCATGTCTAACTCAATTAAATTAGCCATGGTACTCTTGTGATTGACAGAAATGGAACAATCACGATAGACTCTTTTTACTACAATAGACTGACCATCAGGTGTAGAAACACTGAAGGGCTCAAAAAGTTGCTTAGGAGGAACATCAAAATTCATAGCAACATATGGAGTTACAAAAGATAAATTCGCTCATGGGTCTACATTAGAGCTAAAGACTTGGATCATACCAGTGACAACATCTGACGAATCCTCTTGCTCTTGGTGACTGGCGATAGCATAAAGACGGTTTCCTTCTCCACCTGCCCTTGAAGTAGCTCATCTAGATACAGTTTTATCTGGTGGAGCAACTGAAGAAGACTGGACCTATTACCCCTATTACCATTACTCTGTCTGCGCTTAGGACACTCTCTCATAAAATGACCATTCTGTCCACACTTGACGCAACTATTGGAGCCATCATGACACACCCCTAAGTGTCTCCTACTACACTTAGCACATGCAGAAGTCTTAGTACCCCCTTGTGCCTTACTACCTTGCAAATGTGCAGGTCTAGCTCTGAAATTCTGACTATTGTAATCACATTTGTTTCTTGGTGCAGGTGCACTAGCAGATGATGGAGCAGGTCCTTTCTGCTTATGTTTGAAAGAAGACCGGTTCGCATTACTCTTTTGCTGCCTTGAATCATTCCTAATGTCTTAGCCCTCTTATTCTCAAACTTTTCTCTATCTTAGTTGGTCCTTCTCAACTTGTTGCACATGGATCATCAGCCTTTCTATGCCTATGTAACCTATTATCATGACTGCCTTACTTTCCTTACTTGACACACGAGTCAACCCAACTACAAATAAACTCATCCTGCTCCGCATGTCGGCAGCCATCTCTTTGCTTCTCTTAGCTCACGGGGAAAGAAATGCCCCATGAAAGCACTCTCAAAACAGACCAACTCACAATCGGTTACGCGCAAGCACGAGTTAGAAAGAAACTGTATAGAGATGAACTCTATCGCACAAAATGAGTATGAAGAAAGTGAAGGAAATTCCTAAATGTTGCAGCCTCCTAATTATATATGTGGCGCGCTTCACATTGATAACTAGTACTCTATAGACACGGCTTTATAGACTCCCTAGGACTCTTGAACTCTGTGCTCTAATACCAAGTTTGTCACTCCCCGAGTCTATACCCTAGGCGGTACTGGCACTCGATAACCAGTGTTGGCCCCAAGCGAACCCTTGACCTGGCTTTCTTACTCAGCGGAAGACTTTACTCAAGATAAATACTTTTTAAAAATAGTACACTGAACTGCTCAATAAATAACTGAGAATGTAATAAATAACATTCACTGCCAAAATGGCAACTCAAGTCTCAACTTAACTGAAAAGGAAAAGTAAAGACTCATGAACTAACATCAACTAACTTTGTCTATGAAGCCTCTAAACTCTGAGGGATGTCGGGACAACACCCCCGATCATCCTAACAACTGAAATAAGCAAGAAATAAAACAAAACATAACCAAAAGGATCCTTCAAAAAGTAAGGAGGCTCACCAACTGGCTCAACTAGAATCAACGATGTGTTGGATGCTGATCCTGGTTACCTGTGTCTGCATCATAAGAAGATGCAGGCTAAATGGCATCAATACATTAAATGTACGAGTATGCGAGGGGAATTCTAAAACAAGACATAAGCTTGAAACGAATTGAAGAACTTACCTGGCTCAACTGAACTCAACATAACTGAACTCATTTCAATAAAAAGCAGTTTAAAACAAGTGTGATATAAAGAAAAGCTGTTCAAAACATGATGTCAACTCTGTGTGTATGTGAAGATACATATAACTCTGAAATATATGTAAAAATACAATAAATTATGTATATAAGAATACAATTACTTTTGTGGGAGTTTCTCTAACCGATAACCATCACTTAAGAGCTATTGTGATTATACAACGTTTTGTCTCATGCTGCCAAGGCTGTCCTATACTTTGCCGAGGGTATAGAACCTAAACTACTAAGTGGATCCACTAGTATATGCTAAAAAGCACTAAAGAAATCATCTAAAAAGTATGACCCTTTTTAACCCATGATGGCTACATGGTTTATGGGGGCTGTGAGTTGTCTGAACTCTCCCCCATATCGGTGCTCAATACTACTCCCAAAATATGATGCTAGCTCTTATGTTTAAAAACATACTTCTTTTTGTGATTTGAGATAATTGCTCAAAAACTTAGCTCAAAGGCTATCTTAGAAATCAAAGTTTCCTCTCTTGCTTCATTTAGAAAGCGATTACTCTTTTATGAAAACTAGCTCAAAGGCTCTTCGGAAATCTCAGTTTCCGTTCTTTTTTAAATGTGCAAACATTTTAAACTCTTTGGGAATACATAGTCCCCATATACTTATTTGAAGAAATGAACTTCAAACTTTTCTCTTTACTATTTACTCAACTTGAACTTTAAGTCTTAAAATAAAGTTAAAAGCATTTGCAAAAGGCTTCTTGAAAAGACTCTAAGAACTTCCTAGACTTGGCTCTTGACTTTCCTTGAATTTGAATTTATGGATTCAAGGTTATGATTCATGTTTCTGGATGATTTCTAGATGTTTAGAAGTCATTTACAGTAGTTAGAATCAATGGAAAGTGTTAGTACACTTTAAAAGGACTTAAATAGTCTAAATGACAAAAACACTGGTGAAAAACGATGATTCGGGGGCATCCCTGGCATGCCGCGCCAGACCCCACTTTTTGGGGCTCCTTTTGGGCACACTGCAGGTACGCCGCCCCAGCCAATCTGGTGCTATGGGGGAGCGACGTGCCTGGCCCTCCCCAGGTTTGTCTGATGAAATTTTCAACTCATTTTCTGATCCTAAATCATTTTAAATCGATTCCTTTTCTTAATACTTTCTTAGATTCCTATACCCAAAGCATGTACACTAGAATCTATCTCTAAAAAACTCTTCACATTGGTAAAACCTCTCAATAAAATCCATTAATCACATGTAAGTTCAAGAATGAAAAAAATTCAAGAACACAACTCAAGAATATCAAATTCTAACTCTTTTAGGACGAAAATCACTGCATTAAATATGTTTGTTGCGTGGGTGAATAGACCCAACGCTATGTGACCTCATATACCTCGTAGGGATCACCCCTTGACGAAATCCACAAGCGATTCCTTACAAAGACGACGAATCTTGAACTTTCTTCTCCTTACTCCTCTTTTCTCTTTTCTCCAAGCCCTAGTGTAGATATCCAATTTTTCTAAACTGACCAAATTCATTTTTGACCCTTAATTAATTCATTAAAATGAATTAAATAAATTGGGTAAGAAAAAGATCAAACTACCCTTTAACAATCCGGATTGAACATTTCTTTATTTGAATAGCCCAACTTCCAATGGACATAACTCACTCATACAAACTCGGAATCGCGCAAACTAGGCGAATTTGGGAAGATTATTCTAAGATATTTCCTACAATATCTGGAAACACACCTAACTCATCCTGAGCTAGAAATTATGGTCATTTGAAGTTGACCAAAAATCCAATTTAACAAACTTAACAAATTTTCCAGATTTTATATTATTTCCAAAAATGACTATTTCCACTTTTTAATTTCTTTCTAGTTCTTTCTAGTTACGGGGTGTTACAATCCACCTAAGCTAAACTGTTACCGGTCCTACCTTAGGCAAGTAGACCAACCCTTTACAGTGTGGGATAGTACACCGGATTCCATGTTAAGCTCACATGGTCTATGTCGGTTAAATCTTATTCCCATCATATGAGATATGTGCTATGGTTTCTCAAGAGGATCTATGAAGTGTGGGTGGTAGTATGGGATGTCATTCATGCATTGCACGAGTAGGCTTTGAGAGGGCTATGGTGTGTTTCTCTAATGTCCTAATGTCTAATGAAATGAATGTGCTCATAATGAAGCTAATGAGAATGTTGACTTGAAAGCTTAATGTAATGATGAATTCTTAACTTGGAAATATTATTATGAGTTACTTTCCTTGTCATGACTTGTGAAAAATGAATGATCCTTATCTATGATTATTGACTAAAGATGAGAATGAAGAATGGTAAGCATGTTATAGTGGCCTCAATGTGGTACTTAGTATGAATGGTATTATGGGATTCCATTCATACAATGCACAAGTATAACTTAGGGTTACTTAAGGTGATGGTTCTAATGTGATGAAATGGTTTATATGTTGAGTGTGATTGTATCTTATGCCTTTTATACTAAAGTTCATGATGTTTCTCAAAATTTGGCATTTTGCATGGTTTCCAACCAAAATGTTCATTTTAAGCATGAATTTTGCATGGCTATCATACTTAGTACATTTTTGTGTGCTAACCTATATTTCTTATATTTTTACTACGGAGTGTAGGTTTCGGCATTTGAGGTGATTCCTTCTAGTTCGAAGCTTGGATAGATTCCTTCCAAAGCGTGTGGTATGTTCTCATGGATCCGAGGACAAGTGTTTTATTGATGTTTAATGTCTTTTATTGTATTGGACTCTTTAGACCTTCTATTGTAAGGGTTGTGACCCTAGTTTTGATTCAAATGTATTAGATGGCCATGTGAGACAAGTAGATTTCCACTGTTTTAAATAAAGTTTTTCGATTGTATGGATTTAAAAAGAGTTTTAAATTCCGCACCATTTATTATATCTTATGTTATGAATGTTATGAGGCTTGTATGAGGCTCTTCAGAGTCTTGTGCGCCGTGTCATGTCCGGGGTGTAGACTCGGGTCGTGACAGTTCGTCTTCACGCCCTACATCTAATTTCTATCAAAAAAACAAGTAATCTAGTGTTCTATCCTTAGTTTTGAGTATTCTTGAGATGAATTGTTGTTGAATTCTGAGTTGCTATTCCATTTTTGTGTTGCTACTATATATTATGCATTGAGATTTTTGAGTTGATTGTTCATGTCTATTTTTCAACATGATCACTATTATTTGAGTATTCATTGAGTAATTATTGAGAATCTTTTTAACCGAACAATTATCTTAAATTGATTTTCTATGAAAGTAAAGAGGAGTTTTGAGGAAAGTTTAAAAAAACATTTTGAGTAAAGTTTAAGAGAACTATTGATTTTCAAATTTATCATTTTTACATTGAGAAAAGAGAAACTTTTATTTCTAAATGAGTAATGAGTTCAGAGTTAATTCAGAGCAACTACCTCTTTTAAGAGGATATTTTGAGCAATTACCTCAAATTGAGAAAGAGCATGTTTTATACATTTGAGCACGATTATATATTTATTGGCAGTAGTATTGAGCACATGGGGATGAGTTCAGACAACTCACATTCCTCATAAATCATGTAGCCAACATGGCTAAAGGATCATACTTTTTAGATGACTCCTTATTGCTATCAAGTAGAGCTTTAGTGCATACACTTAATTGAGGTGTTCTATACCCTGACAATATATAGGACAATCTAGCAGTGTGGGCGAGTCGTTGTATCATCACATAGCTCATAACGATGGTTGTCGTTTATAGAATCTCCAAATAAGAGTAATGAGTAATTTATTATATTTTTATATACATCCTTGAGTTATCATCTTTTATGTATGAAGCTTTAAATATTTCATCTCTTATTATTGCTTTATATTGAGTTGAGTTGAGTTGAGTTGAGTTGAGTTGAGTTGAGGTGAGTATTCTTCCAGCCTTATCGTTTCAATTATTATTTCATTCAGATTTATTACATACTCGTGTACATTCAATGTACTGATTTCATTTGACCTACATCTTCTTATGATGCTGATACATGTGTTCAGGATCATCAACAGGCACTTCGTTGATATCACTTTGCACTCCAATTAAATTTTGGTGAGCCTCCTTGCATTACGAAGGACTCCACTTTTATTTTCAGTATAGTCATTTTAGGGTGTCGTGGGTCTTGTCCTAGCATCCATGTTGAACTATAGAGGCTTCATAGATAAATAGAGTTGAGGAGTCTCTGAGTATTTATTTCTCTTTGAGATGTTTTGCAAACTATTATACCTCGATTATTGAGTATTTTACAGATAATTTGAGTCAAGTATTTTCTTTGAGTTTGAATGTTTTGAATTCTGTTTCTAAACCTATTATCGCTTGAGTAAGTCTTACGCTAAGTAGTCAGCCAGGTCAAGGGTTCGCTTGGGGACCAGAAATGGTTTTTGAGTGCCGGTCACGTTTAAGGTGTAGGCTCGGGGCGTGACAGATTCGATGTTAGAAATGACTTTCAGTGTGCAATATAGGCTGGGATTTAGCTTTGATGAAACTCAAAGAAGAATGATTTCAAGTATTTTTTTTTTGTGATTGGTAAGTAGAAGATAAATTGTTCCAAGTACTTGTTATCTTGTGACTCTTCGTGTGTCTTGGCGTCAGCATGCCATAGGTAGAAATAAGTGTATATCGGTAGAATCATATGATCATTCCATTGCATTGAATTGTAATACACTTACATAATAAGTGCACTCTAATAACAACATATGTGCCCTTGTGGCACCATACTCCCTATATCATTTACTTCAGTTTGTTATTATTTCATACAATGTATTGGTGTTTAAATAATGACATTTAGTTTTTAATGGGGTTTAATTGGTATTTTCCATATTTATATACTTAATCAAATCTAAGTTATGACTTGTTTTCACTTCTACTTTCATTTTCGCATGATTATTTGATTTTATTTTGGGAAAGATTTGATGTACCTATCAGAAGATTAGTGTAGATGTTATCATGACCCTTCAGATTTTGGATCGTGACACTCTAGCGTATCAAAGATTTTTGGCAATCTTACTAACACAAATGATTGTGAGTTCTTCGAGTGGGGTGATGTCATTGTTAGCCCTAAAAATTTAATGATGATAAAAATGAAGTAATACAAGAAATTTGATTAAGGGTGTGTTTGGTATGAAGGAAAACATTTTCCAACTTTCTCATGTTTGGTTTGGTAAAATGTTTTGGAAAATGTTTTCCAAATCAACTCATTTTCCTCAAATTTAAGGAAAATGACTTCTCTTCAAAACCTAAGGAAAATATTTTTCAAAACTTTCCTCCAACTTCAAATTACAATTTTTTGTTGAAAAAATCAATTCTTTTTGTTGAAAAAATAAATTTAAAGCTTATTTTTAAAAAACATTTTTCAACTTCAATTTTTTTATTTTTTTAACCCACCCTTACCCGGACCCTCTTCCCGCC
>JAJOOS010011944.1:0-30958 GCA_029582725.1 Solanum chiquidenum
AATCAGTTGAAAACCCATCTTCTAGCTTGAGCTTCATCAAGGTCTTCAATGGAGTTTTGAGAGAATCTATTTTAGAGAGGGAAGGGTTAATTGAAGAATGGGGTCTAATTCTAGGTTTTGGGGTTTTCACCAACTTAAAATACCCTAAAATAGGTATAATAACCGTTTGTAATAATTCCCCAAAGTACCCAAAGTACCCCTCACTTAGTTGGACCATTTAAACAAGTCAAACTTGAGTTCTATTTTCGCAGATTTTATCGGGAAACAAGTTCGCGACGCGGAGGTGTTCCCGCAAGTTTCTAGAAATTAAATTCTGAGATAGTAGAGTCCGCTGTGTCTCCGCGTCGCGGAGACACATTTTGGCCCTTTGTGGAGCAGGTCCGCGACGCGGAGCCACTCCCTCCAAGCACAAATTGCAAGCTGCCTTGGCAGCTTGCTTGGCCAAGGGTTGGGGTCCTCCCGGGGACCCTTAGGGTGGTCCCGGGTCATCGTAATCGAACGTTTTGACCCTAAAGACATTTATTAAGACACTAGGGTCACCTACACTGATTTTAGATTCCAAACAACACATAAAAACATGAACAACATACTAGAACGCACCAACACGTAAAAGACTAGTTTCCGAACGTCTTGGTCGTCCCTTGACGTTTTAGTTCCAAACTCTTTAAAACTGACTTACAAGGTTATTCTTCATTATTTTAACAAGTTATTAATGCATAAAACCCATGTGAGGTTCTACTTTATCCTACTTTATTTTGAGGGGTGTTACACCCTGAGCCTACGTTACAAGCTAAGAAAGTCCTATAGTGATCCTAGTAACTAGTTTGGAGAGTGTATGTAGTAAAAATAAGGGCAAGCCTATTGTATTGAGCAGTAATTGTACTTGAAGTCACTTCTGAGCATGAGTGTTGAATGAATCCTTAACTCAAAAATCATATCTATTGTGTGAAAAAGGATTTTGTTTAAAGTGAGGGCACTAGTTTCATTGTTGCAAAGTTGGTACCTTGGTGATTGTGAAAAGTGTATGTTGTGATATCTATTGGTCGATCTATGTCCTTTCTTGATCCGCATGAGTTAGCTTGATAGAGTCTGAGTGAAAAGGGTTGCACTAAATAAGGGACTCGGGATAGAAAGCCATGTGATTGCTTAAGTTTGGATGTCTGCTTCTATACAAGTGTTGTTTAGAGTCTTAGTACGTCTGTTGAGGACAAACAATGAGTTTAAGTTGAGGGTGTTGATATACCGTGAGTTTTTGATATTTTTGATACATTTCACTTAGAGGTTGTGTGTGTCTAGATCTATATTGTGTTAGAATTAATGTGTATGTGTTATGTTTGCAGGAAATAGGCTTGGACGCGGTTGATGGAGATGAAAGCTGAGAATTATGCAAAAGGAGCCACCAACGGAAGTGACCTATGGACCGTAAGGCCTTAGACGGTCCGTCGATGGGTGGCGTAGATGGAGCATCAGGGAGGTCTGACCAAGTGTGGAACCACAAATGCAATTGACGGATCATAAGTCGACCCACATGCCATTCTACACATCCGTCGAATGATTCAGAGAAATTGAAATTCCAGTATGAAAATTGCTTAGTATGGAGCCATGGAAGGGGACCTACATACCGTAGGTTGACCCACGGTCCGTAGGACGAGATCATCGATCAAAGTCGCGTCCCAGAAAGTTTATTTCCTTATTTCATTTCCTTTTTGTTTAGGACATGATTTCCAATAAATAGGTATTGTAAACCTCGTTTTTGGGGGCTAGACATTATTAGAAAGTTTTAGTTCTTTGTGTTTTTGGGAATTAATTTGCAAACATTAGCAATTTGATTTCCGGATTTGATTTTATTCAAGTTTAACTTTGGTTTTCAATTGAAGATTCAGTTTTTCAGCAATTTAACTTGTAAGTTCATGAATTATCTTTACTCAAACATGAATTGTGAGCTTTCAAGTATGAGTAGCTAAATACACAACTAGGGTTGTGGGAACCATGATCAATTAACAACGTATGAATAATAATTAAGTAATTTTTGAATAGTGTTTAGGCATGTATTGTTCATTCTTTCGCTTAGAAGTCTTTTTAACGAGTGCACGCATTAGAACTCGTCTTATTGCTACTTGTCGGAATAAGGAGGCAGTTAATAAGAGAAGAATTAATAACAGAAATTTAGTGGATGCTATCTAATAGCCTAATGTCAATTGGAGCGAGGGTGAAAACTAATCCATACATTGATGTAATGACTAATCTGAGGTAAAGGTAAGGGTTAGTAGAGTATACACTCGTAGCCGGACAAAGGTGCATAGTGAAATTCCCTATTTGGAGGACCAATCACTTAGGGATACATAACTTACCAACTTTGCATGTAAAACACTAGGAAAGGATTACTATTATTAGGATTATTGCGTTAAGAGCTCGTGGGGAACACATGCCCTAGTTTCTCTTTCACATTGATAACAACAAAGTTGAATCTTGTCTACTTTTTACTTATAATCAACAATCTGTTACTTGCTTACAAAAACCCCCATTTAGTTTACTTGCTTCGGAAATAGTTTTACTTAATAAAAATAATAGTGAGTTAAGTTTAAGTCTAGACCATATTCCTCGTGGGATCGACCCTAACCTACAAGTTGGGTTCTTTATTTGACAACGATCGCTTATACTTCTTTAGGGAGGTGTAATTTAAGCGTATCAGTTCTCGAGTGCCAATCACGCTCAGGGTGTAGGCTTGGGGCATGACAAGCATCATTCCTTAGGGTGGTCCAAGATAAAGTCATGGATGATTGAACATAGCGCTTTCTAGGTGGGGTTAGTTACAAAATAAAGTTGTGCACGGGCTATAAACTTTAGCTTTTCGGCATGATGGTAAGCTTTTAATCCTAACATTTCTCATTCAGAAGAGTCTAAATATAGTGTTATTATTATTTCACTTTATAGGATAGGATTCTCACGCATATATGGGTTATAGAAGGAAAAAGAATCGCAATCCCTAACAAGAAATTCATTCTTCCTTGGAATCGGACCTTGGAAAATAAAGTTAAAAAAACATATAACTAGACACAAATAGATTTTGTTCAAAAATATTGTAGATGTAAATGATTGAGTTGCGAAAATTTCTTAATAGGTTCCCATGATCCTGAGCCGGTCTTAACTTTAATGGAAAATCTCAATTTTTTCTATGATGAAATGATAATTTGTGAAGTAGCTTAACAGTAGCAGCTTCAAAATGAAAGTACAAAATATATGACCCAACAAGGAAACAATTAAATATTTTTCAATAACCATTAATGAGAAACTGGCATACAAGTAGTTCTTTTGGCTTCATTTAAGAGTTTTAGATTTTTCGTACACCAATTATATGTCCCCGCTGATGGACAAGTTGAAAAACACAACCATTTCCTGCATTCAAACCCACTCCACTTGTCAAAACATCAAAACTTATCTCCAATGATAATATATAGACAACATTCTTTTACCCGCTCTTCGGAGAAAAATAATCCACCTTCCGAGCTTTTTCATTTTTGGTAAATATTTTTTCCAGTATTGTGGTACTTCCTGCACAGGCATAAAGAAGGTCGATATTAAATGATAGGAAAACAAGATACACAAACTGGAAAACAAATAAAATTCCAGCCAAGCACAATCAATTAATATGGATGAAATGACAACATATCATAGGTGATTATGTTCTTTCATGGATGGAGTTGTTTAACTCATACGCGGAAGATTAAAATTGTCAGTTCTTATAAGTTATAAATTAAATGTTCACAATCAAAGATGAAGTTGGACAAACATCTTGATGATTGTAACACAAGATTAAATATAATTCAATCTTAATTATGGGAATGGTAAAATTCCAACTTCTTGTGTTAGTACATTTTGCATGTATTGAACGGACCAAATTGAGATATGTATTTAGGTTCTGAATTTTAATAAATAATATCTCTAGTCTATTACATGAGTTTATACTCTTAATCTTGATATAGTTATTATGATTTGTGTAGTTTACTTTATTATTTTAATCTATTAAAAGGTGAGACTCTATGATGAGTCAAAATATTCCTAATGGATTGGATAATAACAAATTACAATTATGAAATAATAATTAGTTGATAGAACCATATCTCGGATATGAGAAAGAAGACACCCCTTTATGGTTGCTTATAAGTAGTCACGTGAAAACCCTGCAGGTTGATTATATATATATATATATATATATTCGTCATACGAATTAATTTAAGCATAAAGATAAAGGATTAAATTAATCAATGGATTAAATTTTTTAGAAGTTTGATTTAATTGATTGGTGTCGATAATTCTAACATGGGAGTTAAATAAGTTGTAACGAAAAACAATTGAAATCAAAATAGAGGAGTGCAGTAACAAATTTTTAGTGGTACAATAAGTGATTTATTATGATATGGTTAATTCATTCTTTTTACGAAATATATATTATAATTGGAACCATCTGCTAATAAATATGTGGTCACTACTATGCTGATTAATTGATCGAGTTCGAAAAAGAAAAGGACTGTTAGTATATTTTTCAGTTTAGGAATAAATCATTTTTGACTTTTATTAGTTTTAAAGAGAAAAAAAATTATTTCCTTAAAAGAAGAAAGAAGAAAATATTGCGATTCTTTGTTTCCTTAGAAGATGAAAGAAGCAAATAACAGTGTTCAATGGTTATTAGTGGCTATTGATGGTGTTTAATGGTTGTTGATTACCCTTGGTGTTTAATAACTTTCTAAATACACCAAAGATATTTAGTGGCTGTTGATAATTATTGATCATGGTTGTTAGATACTCTTAAAAGGGTCAAAATACACTTAATGGTATTTAATGGTTGTTGATGACTATTGATCATGGTTGTTGGATACACTTTACAATGTCCAAATACACCTCAAAGTATTTAATGACTATTAATTATGACTAGAAACATTTCATCTTTCAAATCTCTCCCTTATACTGAAAAGTATAAATAGGGGTAGTGGTTCTCAAGGAAAGATCATCCTTTTTCTGAAAATTTTCTTTCCCATACAAGACTTGATTGAGAGAGTTAGTTAGAAATTAGTAGAAGATTGCAATCCTGGAGTCCCAGTCCCTGAACGAGTTGTGTGAAAGCTACAAAAGGTTAAAGTTTCACAATTTATTTATTTTACATTATTATGCTATTATGTAAGTTTGTGATTCTGAATAATGCTTCCGTTGTGCGTATTCTAATAGTGGTTCGATCAATTTCATGCCTGATTGATCGTGTAGAGTGTGTAATCATCATGGTTCGCTTGCTATCTGTAACACCTCAGATCTCAAAATGAAGAAAAATCCTAGTTTTTAGAAAACTGGTGCCAGTACCAACGGAACCACCCACGGACTGTAGGTGGGGTTCTGTTGTTGGGAACCAAATGTTTAAAGTCTATGATATCACCCACAATCGACCTGTACGGTCCGTGGTTGAACCTACGGACCGTAGGTCTGACTATAGGTGAGGATCAACAACCAGTTAGAGGGAAATTATTGATGGATCAATTTCAAATGGTCATCACGCTTATCACAATATGAATTAGGTGGCTCATGACCCACCTAATGATATATAATTTAATCCTCTTTCCAACACCACCAAGTTTGCTAAAATTCCATCTCCGTGTAAAAAGTTATGCTAGTTTTAGTGAAGCCCTGTCGGACATACGTGACATACGGCCCAACCTACGGACTGTAGGTTGACCTACGGCCCGTAGGTCCCACCGTGGGTGACTTATGACAGCAATTAAGTCAGGGGTCTTTTGGTCTTTTCCTTATGGATTGGACCCATAAACTATGTCGTTTAAACCCTAAACTACGTGGTTTTGGTCAGTTTTAGACTAGAAACATTACTAGAACTTACCTAAGTCAATTCATTAATCAAAACTTAGAAAATTAGAACACTAAGCGGAGAAAGAGGTGAAGAACCCTAGTTCAAGAACGCAACAAGGTTCAATCAGTTCCAGCCCTGAAATCGAAAGATTTCTCCGTGGAATTCGTCACCAGGTATGTGGGATTTCACTAGTGGGTTCCTTTCGCCCATTAGGTCCCTAGAATTCAGCCAGAATCTTGATTGCCTTGATATCATCTAGACCTAGGGTTTCTTGAATGTTAGAAATTGTTGGGTTTTAGCTGTTAGAGTGATCCAAATCAAATTATCATGTTTTTGCTCAGTTTCTTGCATGAAATTCAGAACCCTAGCTATGTAGTTCCTTTAGTTCATGAATTACACATCCTAGGCCAGTTATTTTAGTTATATACATGCTTCAGTTCACGAATGTCATATTATAATATATAATTGTTGCATTCTCACAGTTTGCATATCAGAACATCGAGTTATCCATGTTTCACAGAATTCAGTCATAATGTGTTAATTTCACTATCAATTGGGCGTAGCTTAATACCGAGTGGACTAGGGTTCCAGCATACCCTCATAGTCCCAGAACTACGTGCCCTGTAGGTTGTAAGTCCCTTCTGTGGGCATCATTTTAGAGATTAGGCCAGTCATGCCTTTATACCTCTGGCAGGGTATATTGGGTCCTCTCGGTGGGGTGTATACATCGGACTCCACATTTAGCTCATATGGTTTTATGTTAGTTATTAGTAGCTCCCACAGTATAGACAAATTCTAGTGCATTGACCAGGTTATCAGTTACAATTCAGTATTCAGACTAAGAATATCATGCACTTGGTCATTGCATTCAGTTAGCTCAGTATTTAGTATATCTCAGTATCTACATTCAGTTCAGATTATATCATTGCTCTTGTTGCTTTTCTCAATTATGATTATTGTTCAACTTTACTCTATCCTGCATGCTCAGTACCTTTCAAGTACTGACGCATACTCTGTGCTACATCTTCTCGTGATGTAGGTTCAGGTTCTCAACACCCAGATCACGCATAGATCGGTTCCCAATCTCCAGCTCAGCAGTATCAGTGGTGAGTCCTCATTCTCCGAGGAGGAAAACAATGTTTCCTTTACTTTTTAGTTTTAGTTTCAATT
The DNA here is from genome assembly GCA_029582725.1 of Solanum chiquidenum. NCBI lineage: Eukaryota > Viridiplantae > Streptophyta > Magnoliopsida > Solanales > Solanaceae > Solanum > Solanum chiquidenum. The sequence continues at coordinate 7,022 of JAJOOS010011944.1, forward strand.
TTGCTAGACTTAGCTGGGGCATGTCCCAACACTTCTAGACAGTTAGAGGCTACTTTCAGACATAGTTTAGATTCAGCTTAACATTCGAGTTTGATATTTCATTTGTTATTGAACTCTCAGATTCTTTATAGTTAGATTTAGTATGGGTATTTTTTGGTGTTTTTTAAAAATGGGACAGCACAAAAAGATTGAAAATGTCTCTCAATATTTTATTAATCATAATAAGGCTTTAAATAGCCAGCATGATAACATAATTTGTAGAAAATCTGCATAACAAGAATTTAAAAAGACTAAATAATCTCAACAATTAAAACAACCTAACAAATATTTAAAATTCAAATTCATCCTAAAACTAGGTAGCTTATTATTTTAAAAAATGACTGCAGTAACTAAAAGCAAACTCAACACTCCTCCTTTGCTTTAGATACTGCAATTTAAAAAAATTGCTCCTCCTCGATTTCTGCTTCTACAACTTGTGCTTGAAGATTGTTCTTAAGCTTGCAAACTTTTGTAACATGACCGGCTTGTTTGCAATTTCCACATATTGCATCCGGTTTCCACCAACAAAAAATTTCCAAGTGCGTTTTCCTTTTGCAGTATTTGCAAAGAGGATAATTATCTTTTTCTTTTCTATTTTGTGCATAAAATGCACCCTCAGTAACATTATCTTGCTTGAAGGCTCTTCTTTGCTCTCGTGCTTGAAGAACATTTATTAGTTCTTAAACAGAAATAGTAGAGAGATCTTTAGACTCTTCCAGAGATGAAATTTTAGATTCGAATCTCTCTGGAATTGTCACAAGAATTTTTTCTACTATTCTGTCATCTTTGAAATCCTCGCCAAGCAACCTGATTTTATTAACGATAAAAGAAATCTTGTCAGAATACTTAGCAATAGTTTCATCCTCTTCCATCCTAAGAGATTCAAAATCTCTTTTCAAATTCAAAATTTGCATTTGCCTGACTCGGTCAATTCCTTGATATTCCTTTTTTAATTTTTCCCGAGATTCTTTTGCCGTCTCACAAGCAATGATTTTTGAAAAAATCAAATCTGCAACTGAATTTTTTGGTTTTTTCATCCGAATGAGATTTAATTTGAGCAAGGGTAGGATTTGCAAGGAGAGGTTGTATGGGTATATCTTCCATTATAACTTCCCACAGATCATAGGCTTCAAGATATGATTTCATTTTCACTGAGCAAATCTGATAGTTTTCACCAGTGAAAAGTTTTGGGGAATTCAAAGAGAGACTGTTGCTTGCCATTATTTTGGTTAAAAAATGATTTAGAAAAGCCTATGCGTTGAAAAAATCACGGGTTTAAAAGGTAGCCTTGATGGGTTAAAATGGGTATCCCTGATGGGTTAAAAGGTAACCCTTACGGGTTAAAAAATGTATGGTAATTCTATGGAAGATTTCACAGATCCCTTAAGATTAATGAAGCTCTGATACCACTGTTGGTGTTTTTTAAAAATGGGGCAGCACAAAAATAGCCAGCTTGATAACATAATCTGCAGAAAATCTGCATAACAAGAATTTAAAAAGACTAAATAATCTCAACAATTAAAACAACCTAACAAATATTTAAAATTCAAATTCATCCTAAAACTAGATAGCTTATTATTTTAAAAAATTACTGCAGTAACTAAAAGCAAACTCAACAGTATTCCCTATCATTTCAGATTATCTCATGATTAGCTTCCGCACAGTGTTTATTGATTCAGTTTACTATTAGTATGCTCATGTTATGCCAGCAGAGTTAGCTTGGGGTCACTCGAGATCCTAGGTTCCGTGTCTGCGTCTCGGGGGTAGCTCGGGGCGTGACACTATCGATTGCCTAACTTTTCACCTGAGCATAAAAGTTACATATGTTGCCTTTATGTTTGAGTGAAAATGTAGGTTATCCTTGTTCAACAGCAAGTGAACCATTACGGTTACACAATCTTACACAGTCATTCAGGCGTGAAACTAATCAAGCAAATTTTGATGGAAAAAATTGATTTTTTTTACAAAAATTAAAAGTAATTAAAAAATACCACATATATATTTATACATACGCATATTAAAGCTAAGAAAAATACCACATATATATTTATACATAACACAAATTAAAGCTAAAAATAAATAAATTTACGACCATACCTTAGTGTTTTGGATAGTACAATTGTTTATTACTAGAGACCACATTGTAGTTCACTACAAATTAAGCTTCACACCTATGCAAATACCTTTGGTGAGTATATTTATTTAAGATCGACACACTAACTGTTTGACAAGGACTAAGGTAAGATCTGAATGATCATTCCAGAAATAATTTTCATTTTTATAGATTTATTTGATTTAATCGGTAGATACAATACCCATCTCTACAAAAACTGAAAAAGTAATCAACCTTACTTAATTATGTTAGACGTCTGAATTATGTCACACAAATAGGAGAAGATATATTTGTTTCAAATTATCAAATAACTAAGTAGGTTAAAACTTGTTTCTCAAATAAGCTATATGGTGAATGTGGTGAGTAGATGGATACACTTGCATAGTTATACTTTCTTTGTTTGTCATCATTAAAAGTGGGTTTTAAATTGAAAAGGTTGTATATTTGGAAAATAAAGGAATCAATTTCTTAGAATCCTCAGCTATTGAAAATTGCAAAGACAAGTTTCCAAGCAAAGTTCATTCACAACAATTTCACAGGAGAGAAGAAAGAAGAACAAGTGATCCAGATTGTTCTTTCTTTCATTATTTTAGTTGTATTAGTGTTGTTATTGAGTTGTAATAATTTTATTTCTAATTGCAAATATGTGTTTAAAATCAACTATGCATTTAAAAGAACTACTTTAAACTAAGTTAAGAAAAAAAGTGTATCACACATTATCATAATTCGTAAGCAAAATCCATCAATTTATTTAAAGAAATAGAGAACCATCTTACCTTGCACTCATCATGACATAGTATGTTTCTGCAACAACTTCTAAATCCTACAAAGTATTTGAAAATACCAACTAGAAATTTAAATTTAGAAAAATAATACTAGTAAAATCAATTGATGAAATGGTGGACCAAGACATATGAAATGGTCAAAAATAAATAATTCAAAACATTCTAGTAAACTAATTAAGTTTCATCTTGATAGTTCATCTCGCTTTTGTAAATTCTCTAAACCTCCTTTGTATTGTCAAGAATAGACACATTATATTCTTGATATGTCATATAAAGCTAACAAGAGGGTTGGGGGTTTGGGGGGAATAGATATTTTACACAGATAATAGATTAAATTATGATATCTAGTATAAATCTATAAACACTCAAATAATAATTAGACAAATCATTTTATCTATAGCACCAAGTAAACCTTGTTTCGCTAAATGATTCTTTGGTTGCTAAACACTAAGGCTAAGTATAGAATGTCATACTTACATCTACAATTGACACAAATAAATATTAATATTGGAGTTGCAAATAATATTTCAATATATTAAAATCATCATACGAATAACCAATATCATATCTTGTATGTGCCAAAATACAAACAAGATACATTATGAGGCATCATAGACACATCTACTATAGCCTTAAGGTTTGGAATTAGAAGTTCAATACGCAGTTTCCAATCATTATATAGAGTCTAATATTGATAAAAGTATAACATAATCAATTAAAAAACACTAATATTAAATTCCTTAAATTCAAGATAAGCGATATAAATTGTTGGGATGGAAAAGCAAGACTTTCAGAAAGAGATCGGGAGCATCTGGATAAATCCACCTCTGATTCATCTACTAAAAACTAAAATACTTCAGAGAGGGGAAAAAAATTAAAGAAAATGAAGAAATGAAGGAGAAGGAGCTACAAAGGATTGCTTCCAAAACACTCAAGACTTGGTACCTCTGTCAAAACCATCTTGGAATCCACTGCATCTACCAGAAGATACATGTGCAAAATTCAAAAGAAGGTAAAATATTGATAGAATTTGAAGGAAAGAAGGATGTAAAGGGAGGTAGATAATTACTTCAATGATCAGAGAAAGAAGAGAAGACATAACAGAGGCAGGTCTCAATCACCCACAACAAATAAAAATGAAAAACCATGGCAGTGATAACTTCTTGAGATGGAGGAGGAGACAAGGAAGAGAGAAAAACGGAGAAGAGACTAATAGGATAAGAAAGAAACCCTACTTTGTAAGAAAAATTTATAAATCCCTAGCTGATTACCTTAATGGGCTGAGCCTAGAGAATTTTTGTTTTGCTTTTAGTTTTTTTCATTTGGGCTTCTTGTTTGATTTTGTACATACATTTCTTTTGAATAAAGGGGCTTTAAGCTCTATCAAACTTATTTAAGATGTAAAAAAATTAAAATAAATTATATAACAAACATTGAAGTTTTCAATAAGAATAGTGTCATATAACAATTGAACTAATTAAGAGCGTTCTAATTTTTCTATAAGATTTATAGAAAATAAATGTAGGAACTCATGTAACTCCTCACACTCTACTCTTAGAATTTGAATAGTTCGTCGTAAGTATATGAGCTTGAACCGGGTGATGTCATACTTTGTCATGTGTTTTTATGTCTTTACCAAGTGTATCAAGGGTACTGAATGTGATTTAGGGTCATAAGAGACCTCTAACACCAAGCCAAGTTCAAAGCATTTCTATTGGCTAAGTTTTCGCATGAGTACATATAAGAGTTACTTCAAATGACCATAGCTCCTAGAATATAAAGATTTAGGTGAGCCATAACCTATCTATCTATCTATCTATCTATCTATCTATCTGCACTACCTTAAAAGCATGAACTCCCTAACTTAAATGTGAAATTACTATAATACCCTACATAAAACACCCATCTATATATTTGAATATCAAATGTCCTCTTGAAAGGTTATGACTTCTCTAATGAGTTGTGACTTTTCCAAAAGGTTTTGACTTAACGATAAGTTGTGACTTTTACAAAGAATTGTGACTTTTTCAAAGAGTTGTGATGTTTCCGATAAGTTGTGATTTTTCCAAAGGATTGTCACTTTTCCGATGGGTCATGACTTTTCAAATAACACACAATAAGCACATGTTCACACTACCCTTTCTTGGCTATAAATAGAGAGGTTCCTCTCATTTTTCAGCCACAAAAACTTTCTAATCTTCTAATCTTCTCCTTCTTACACTTTAAAAATGTTTGTGTAATTTATGGTTGTTGAGTGAGTTTAAGGGTCAGGAGAATTTGAGGTACCACTATTTTGTTGAAGTAAATCATTCTATCCTAAGAGGATATATTGCAGAACATTGAATACTTGAGGGAAATAATTTTTTTTGACACAATAATTGTTTTTTTTTGTTTAATATATATAGTAGTATGTAATGTTTCAATATATCAATGTAATGTAAAGTAGTCTAAATTTATTTATTTTTGTTTAGAATTTCTCATGGGAAGCAACTATATGCTTCTGAATATTTTCTTTAAAAAATTGAACTTCTCATGAGTAAGAGAATTGTCAAGAGTTATTTTGTTGATGTTCAAGACATAAGAATGACTTTATTTACAATGTTATTTATGTGATTGAGATTTTCAGGAATGACGCCAGCTTGAAGGGTGTATTAGTTTAATTTTTATTTTCATTTAATTACTAATTTTTATGACAAAAATATTTTTATTATATGCAAATCTTTATATATAGATATAAATGTGTGTGTAAGTATTTTTATTTAAATTAAAGTATTATATTTTTCATGAAAGTATCATCATGTTAACAAGATCTTCTAACTTCAAATATATATCATTTTTAAATGTTCTGATATCTTCTTCTTTTTTCTCTAAAACAAAATTCATAGCAAATATGATAATATGTGAATCGTTTAAAATTTATCATTTGCAAAATAAATTTTATATTAAGTAATATGGAATAAACGTGGAATACACAGAAAGCTATGAAGTGCAAAGTTGGATTACTATTAACCCTCTACACTAAATTTAAATCTAATTAACTATATAAATAAACAATATAATTAATTAGAAGTCCTATTTATTTATTTCAATGCGGAGTTAATAAGAAATTCAGCAATTGCAGTTTAATTATTTAGTTATGGCATTATAAATTTGCTTACTTATTCTTAATTATTCCAAATGTTATGCATACCCTTTTACATTCTTTAGTTATAGCATTATGAATTTCGTTAGTTATTACATTAATTGTTTCTATCTTCATCTTTTCTTATATTATCTTTTTGCTCAATAACTTTTCACATTCTTATTCACCCCTATATACTTGATAACACAAGGTTACTATTGACCATTGAACGAATCATGCCTGATTATATAAACCAAAAATTATTTAGAAGGATATGAACAATATATTTGTTGGGTGTAAGGTAAACTTGTGATTATATATATGATTTCATAGATTGAATCAATTTTTATGTTTAATTTTTAGTTTATGAATGACAAAAATGGAAAGTCAAATAACTATCTTTGATTTATATACAAATTTGATCTAAAGTCTAAAAATAATAATTTAAATACTTCTAACGGAGAAAGTAAAGTGTTGGTGGCAAGAGATTTCAATCAAATGGAACACTAGGGTGAAAATAGCATGAACATGTATTATCGTATTCCTTCTTCGTTGACTGTGAATTGTTCAATATATTATTTCTTTCTTATATATCTATCGAGTATGCAATTCTTTAAGTATGAATTTCCTATTATTTTTCTGTTCATTTTAATTTGAGAAAATTTTACGTCACAAGATACACTCATTGCTAGCTATATAAAAATAGATAAGAAAATAGTGATTCATCATAAAACAATCTTAAATCAAATTAAAGACTCTATAAATAATACTTTAAATTTGTTTCATCTATTAATTTTTTATATTTAAAAAAATTAATGTTTTATATCACTATACAACTTCTATAAGATACTAGATACTTTTATTAGGCAACAACTATATGATATGTATGCGACAGAAAATAGGAGAAGACAACAATTCTGCAAAGAAAAGGTAGAAACTTAAAAAAATGAAATACTTTTCACCATAGGTGATGCTGTTGATATATTAACATTAAATTATGCTACTGAAATATATATATCTAAAACAAAGAATTGGTCAAGATAAATATTTTACATACACTCAAACCTCTACTTAACCATCATTTGTTATAACAACATTTCACTGTAACAACTTAATTTTCTTTAGAACTAATTTTTGATGTTATATTTTTTGTCTCTATAACATTCTACTTATAATAGTGTAGAGATTGATTATAAAAGTGCACTTTTCATAAAATTACATGTCTCTGATAATCTTACTCAAATATTAATCGAGTAATAATATTTTGTAAAAGATATATTATGTATAAAGATAAAATATTGAAATATTTATGGCAATTGTTATTAGTGTCATGCACATAATAAAATTCAAGTATGAATATTTAAGAGAAAAAATGTATTTAAATGGTGTCCATTATTTCAGGTCATAACCTGAAGAGGAAAGACTATTGGTGACCTTTTTGATACTGCTATTTTTTTTCTATTTTGTTGGTTCAATTTGTTTACAAAATTGAGTAAAGAAAAAAACATTACTACTAAAGAAATGTCACTTTCTCCCCATATTTAAATTATGAATGCTTTTGAAATGTTTCAATGATATCTGGTCATTTTGTTCTCAAAAAATAATTAATTCTATGATAATCTGTATTAATCATTTAAAAGAACTTGTTCAGTGTTCTTTCAATTATAATTATTTACTAAAAAGCTTTAATTTAGTAATATTAATTATATTTTACAATATCATTTACTATATGATATGATACACATGCAACGCACGTGCCGTGAAACTAGTCAAATTAAAGGTCTATGAGTCTTCTTTCCAACCCCGCCAAGTTGGCATCGATTCACGTTGGGTAAAAACTTATGAATGATTTACTAGAGATGCTATAAGCTGGAAGAAGCGCAGAGTTAATATGGACCTCATTGTCAGATGAAATAAAATTCTAAATTCCAGCTCTTTTAATTTATTTTTTTAAGGGTATTTTTTTTCCTAAAATCATTTAGGGAGTCATATAAATGGCCCTAAACATGTAGAAAATTAGTTTTTCATAATAAAAACCTTCTCATTCACTCCTAAATTCCTACGCTCAAGAACTTCAAGAAACATCAAGGCTAGGGTTCATCTCCCAAAAAATTTCTTCAAGATTCATGTAATATCCCATTTCTTGTGATTTACTTTTAATTGTGATAACCATTTCCCCCCTTCCTGTAGCCTTTTCATGCTCAGTTTGTATTTCAGGAATGATTGGTGTGGTTTCCGATGCGATCAGATGTATTTTTAGTGATTTGATCCCTTTTGAGTTGAGAATTCTTGATAGGATTGACTACGGTCATCATTTTGAGTTTCGAGAATCGGATGAAAAATCTATCAGTTCCATTGTGCCTGGAATGCTGAGTTTGAGCTAACATAGTAGTTGGTAAGTTTTTCGAGGAATTAGGTTGAGAGTTGAGTGTTTAGACAAGAAGTTGAGATTTTGGGCTAAATAGAGGCCGATGAGGGTATTTCTGTCAAAAAGATCTTTTTCGGAAATTCGACGAGTCCATTCAGTTTGATATGTCGAATTTAGTGGGGTAGAATATTTGGTTCATTTTTATTGGTCCCGAATGAATATTGATTTTCAATTTAGAGACTTTAATAAGCTAGGGAATTAATTTTGCCGATCTCGACAGTGGTCAACACGCGGTCAAACAACCAATTATTGGCTAAAATCAGCCTTATTTCTTTCATTTCAGTTTCTTCTCCATTCTTTTCATATTGGGAGCTTGAGAGGGAGACTTTGGAAGCATTTTCAAGTTCGAAATTGTGTCGGTAAATTCCATTATTTATTTTTTTATCATTTTCTTCGAATTTCATCTTCCAAAATACTTAAAATCAAGATTTCGAATGTGGGTTTTCGGGTTTTTTTCCCCCAAATTGAAAAATGAGTAATTTCTTGATTTGGAGATCTATTCTTACTCATTTTAATGGAATTTTCAACCACGAACTCCTCCTGACTTATAGAACTTGATTTTAAATTAAAAATCTAATTTTATCATTTCAATTTCTGAAGTAATTTTTGGACTATTTTAATCCCAGTTTCAAATCCTATCAACATGGGTATTGTTGGACTATTTTTGATGAACTATTTCTATTCTTGATAGTTCAGGATCATGCCGGTTAGTGTGTGGTTGAGGATTTACTCCGATAGAGTTGTTTAGGTGAAGTTTTGGCCTTGAGGTAGGTTTGGTTATCCTTCTTTTAGGTTGAGATGAGTAATTAACCTCTTATTAAGAAGTCAACTGTAAAATGAGTTGTAGTATGTGTTCTAGAGGCTGGTAAGTGTTGATCTTCTTGTTTTAATCTGTTTGATGCCTATTTGTGTTGCTTAGACTGTGTGGAGATTGTGTGATATATGTAATTGTTGTGGGAATTATGTGATATTTGAGTAATTTCTCAAGAGAGGGGCTATGTAATTTATCTTTATATTTGACGTGGAGATGCCTGAGTAGGGGTTTGAGTTGATTTTTGAACCACCTTAAAAATGAACAAAAATGTTTTCTAAGTTGTAAAAAGATTATTTTAAATGGTTTCCTCCATTACCTCTATCCTTTCAGAACATGCTTCATGACCTGTTGAGTTTGGAAACTTGATTTTATATGAAATCCTTGAAGAGATGGTTATATCCTTGTGTTATATGTGTTGTGTAGCATTCATCCTCATACATCATATCATGGTTCATGGAAATATGAGAAAGTAGAAAAATACTATCTTTTTAGAAAAAAAATGTGACACCTTACTTATATCTTTGACCACGCTGAGTGGAAAGCTGATGAGACATTGAGATTGGTATATGGACTGTGAGTCCCCCATGGGTTCTTGTCTAGAAGATAGAGGCTCGGCAAGGTGTATACAACAGGTTGTGCAACAACCTTGGTACCACCACATCATTCCATCATCTCATTGAATCTCATTGGCCAGTCTTGTTGTGTGACTTGTTTATGTGCTAATTTAATTATTATATGTACTCTTATGTATTTACTTTATTCATGACATTTTATATAAATTGGAGGCACCGATGTCAGAATTGGACTTTTCTGCGTTGAAACACCTCAGATTTGGAAAAAGAAGGAAATATATTTTTTTGGGCTATGGTTTTTCCAGACCCAAAGTATACCCTAGGCGTACCATGACATATAAGATCTCGAGAAGCCTTACACAAGCCACATAGCATGCATAAAAAGATAATAGAAAATCAAAATATTTTAAAAGACAATTCATATCATATAGAGTTTGTAAAAAAAATGAAACGGAAGTCTACATAGTATCAAAGCCATCTATTACATCAACAATGATCGGGAAGTAAACTTGGCATTACGTACTACATCTAAACAGTAAAGACGAAAAACAATAAAAGGTTCGGTCCTTGAAACATGAGGATTCACCACTACTCAATACAACCAAAGTCACCACTAGCCCTAGGGATGCAAAATCGTAACATAGGACCCTACATTTGAATAACAATGTAGGCAAGAGTATGCGTTAGTACAAAAATGTATCAAGTATTATAGCAATGCATAGAGTATTAAAATCATGCTAAAAGGACCTTTTAATAACATGCAGAGACCAAGTCAAAACCATAAAAAAAGTTAGAAAACATCATAATAATCATGGTCAAAATGCAAGTAAAACTCATCTTTGAACATTTGAGAAATATTTCTTGAAGTAACCTTAGTTCATCATTATTGTGGGAAGTATCCTTAACCGACATAGAGACCATGTGAGCTATAACATGGAATGTGGTGTCTGCCCCACATCGAAAAGGGGTGTACTTCTTGCCAAGGAACGAACCTTAATTTCTAGCTTACGTGGAGCCACTAGCTACTGTCTATCTAAGACAATCTTCATATGATGGTACATAGGTATGGGAGAAGGAGATTTCTACTAGAAACCCGACCTCTAGTTACGAGAGAGCTTCCATCTCAATATCGTCTCGGTGCTAAGCATAAATTCCACAGAATAGTCATAACTCTTTACTTGACTTATCTTTCATGGAAGGCATATCAAATAGTCAATCCAAGCTAGGTTTCTTTAGAATAGCTCCTTAAACTTGATTCTAAGTTAGTTGAGAAAACCTTTCAACTCTAAGAATCCTTAGGTGAGAAAACCCTTTCACAACAACAACAACATTTATGCTTCACTCTCAAAGAAAATCTTAAATCATTTTCATCAGTTTCATAACATGCATATCTTCATCAACTCATCTTTCATGATTCAAAATCCACATTATATCATCATAGCTTAAAAAACATGGTTTATGCATGGGATCATGGGGATTCATCTTTAAAATATGGAATTATCTCAATTCATGCATAATAGTTCATAAAATAATCAATTGGACCAATATTGAAAGGAACCCATGACATAGAAGAAAACCCCAACTTCAATTGGAGATTTCTAACTTGAAACTTGGAGAATTTAGGAACTCTATCGAGGAAAGAGCTCCATAGATGAAGACTATCATACCTTAAAGTATAAATGCCACAAGAAATGGTGAATTGGAAACTTGATCTTGAAACCCTAACTTGTCTTCTTCTTCTTCCCTAGAGAGAGAAATATTTGGGGAGGATGAACTTGTTTTTCTTTTGGGAAATTAAGAGAATGAATTGAATTGGGTGATTTTGGGAGGGGGTAAAAATCCTTATGTAGCGCTTTGGGTAAAGGTTAAAATAACATAGTATTGATTTAAAACATTTAGGAAAAGACCCAAAAGACCCTGACTTAAAGCTGATGCACTGGGTTCACTAAGGCCTTTACAGCCCATCCAGGCTACCACGGCCCGTATAACAATTCGTGAAGGAGCTATGCTGGGTAGGTTTCACTGTACCCCTTCATGTATGACTTCACGGTCTGTGTAGGGCTTCACAGGACATTTAGTCATCTGTGGTCCTTGACCAGTGGCTAAGGGAGAAGACCTCCTTCTGAGTGGCAACTCAACGAGCTATTGGACGGCCCGTCAACCTCAGCATGGGACGTCTAGGCACTCGTGAGAGGGACTCTTGTGTGGCAGCCCTGGAACTCTTCACGAATCCTTTGTACGGACTGTGATCCCTGATATACCGTGAGTTTACAATATTTTTTATACATTTCACTTAAGAGTTATGTGTCTAGGGCCATATTGTATTAGAAATTAATGTTTTGTGTTATATTTGCAGGAAATAGGCTTGGACATGGAAGTGTGAGATGACAGCTGAAAATCTGTAGAAGGAGCCACCCACGGTCCGTAGATGGGTGGCATAGATAGATCATCAGGGAAGTCTAACCAAAGTGTGGAACTACGGAGGCAAGTGACGGAGTGTAGGTCGACCCATGGGCCATCCTGCACATCCATCAATAATGACTGGGAGTTGATGTCCAAGTACCTGATGAAAACTTCCAAGTGTGGAGCCACATAAAAGGACCCACGGATCGTGAATCGACCCACGATCCATTCTGCACGTCCGTCATTTGTAATTGGGAGTGAGGTTCCAGCCTCTGCAAGAAAAAAGTCTAAGTGTTGACCTACGGAGGGGACATACAGACCGTAGGTCGACCCACAATCCGTAGGTCGAAGTTGTCGAATGAAGCCACGTTCAGAAGTTTCATTTCCTTATTTCATTTCCTTTTTGCTTAGGACATGTTTTTTCTATAAGTAGGGTACGTAAACCTCATTTTTTGGGGTTAGACATTATTGTTTACCTGTAGTTCTTAGTATTTTCTTGGGAATTAACTTGCAAAATTTGGCAATTTGATTTCTGGATTTTGGTTTATAAAGATTTGTGCTTTGAATTTCAATTGGAGATTTAGGGTTTCATCTACTCTAATCGTAAGTTCATGATTTCTTTCTTCTTAAACATGAATTGTGATGTTGCAAGCATGAGTAGTTAAATCCACAACTAGGGTTGTGGGAACCATGAACAATTAACAAAGTATGAAGAATAACTAAGTAATTCTTGAATAGTGTTGCGGCATGTATTGGTATTTCTTTTGCTAAGAAGTCATTTTAACGGTGCGCAACGTTAGAACTTGCCTTGTTGCTACTTGTTGGACCAAGGAGGTAGTTAATAAGAAAATAATTATCAACAGAGATTTAGTATAATACTATCTAATAGTCTAATGTCAATTGGTACGAGGGTGAATACTTAACCATACATTGATGTGATGTCTAATATGAGGTAAAGGTAAGGTTTAGTAAATTATACACACGTAGCCGGACCATGGTGCGGGGTGAAATTCCCTATTTGGAGGACCAATCACTTAGGGATACCTATCTTACCAACTTTGCATGTAAAATACTAGGAAAGTATTACTATTATTAGGATTACCATGTTAAGAGCTCGTGGGGAACACATACGCCCTAGTTTCTCTCTTTAATTGATAACAACAAATTTTGAATCTTGCTCACTTGTTACTTAAACAACAATCAGTTATTTGTTTCACAAATCTCCCCCCCCCCTTTACTTACTTGTCTCAGAAATAAGTTGACTTAATGAATATAATCGTGAGTTAAGATTAAGTCTAAACCATTTTCCTCGTGGGATCGACCCCAACCTACAAGTTGGATTTTTTATTTGATAACGATCGGCTATACTTTTTTAGGGAGGTGTAATTTGAGCGAATCAAATTTTGGCGCCACTCAGTGGAATAAGGCTTTTGGATTAAGTTTAACTACATTATTGAAACTTTAGTCAATTATTTCCTAATTTTATGTTTTCCTTTTTTTTTAAAGTTTTTTTTCAGGTTTCCACTCTAGTGTATGGCAAGTACACGGAATCGAGGCGAACTATTGACCCCACACGAAGTAGTTCGTGGGATAGGTTCACTACATTCATATGAAGTGTTCCAAATCAGCGCATTGATGCTGAGTCACTGAAGGAGTACTTCTATAGAGGTCAGGATGAAAATGGTAAGGCAATGCTTGATACTATCACTGGAGGATCTTATGGTGAGTGCACTTTTGAGGAGATCACTGAGAAATTGGAGAAGATTTCCCAAAACAATAAATCATGGAGCACTAGAAAGTCAGACACCGGAAGAAACAGTTTTGCAGTTCAAGGTGCACCTAGTCAATCTGTCGATGACATTCGTGAGGATATGACTTAAATGAAGACAGAACTTGGGTTGCTGTTGAAGCATATGAGTGGAGGTGCATAAAAAGTGAATTTGGTAAACTACTTGTCTAGAACTCCACCAGCACCTGTTGAGAAATGCTACTATGAGGAGTATGCTTATTTAGTGAATGATCAGACGTGGGGTTTCCAAACCAACGCCCAAGGATCTAACTCGGATAATTGGCGCCAAGGTCATGGAAACTAAGGTCAGAACTATGGAAACTATAACAGAGAAGAAAACTATGTCCGAGATGAGAACTACAACCGTGACAACAACTACAACCAGAACATCTATGGTAATAGGAATGAGAGAGTTGGGCCCTACGTTCCTCCTTAGAATAGGGAATCTGGTAATAGAAAAGCTGGGGGTAGTATGTCACGTGTTGAGGATAAGATGCAAAAGATGATGAAGTTTGACACTACTGATCAGATTATGAAGGAGATGTGCACTGAGTTGTCTGGGATTGGCTAGAAAGTGGATGCCTATGCAGTGTCGATAATGCAACTTGAGCAACAGTTTAGTCAGTTTTCTGGTACTGTGAATACACGCCAACCGGGCACACTTCCCAGCAACAGCATCCAGAATCTGAAGAATGATGGGCATTGTATGGCAATCACAACACGCGGAGGAAAGAAGACTACTGATCCCCCTATGCCATCCGATGTAGAAAAAGTGGTAGAAACAGATGGTGATGAGATTGAGGTTACTGAAGAGACTAAAAATGTCACAGAGAAGGAAGCGGAGATAACCCAAAAGATTGTTCCTATGCCTAGACCTCCACCTCCTTTGCCACAGAGGTTAGTGCAGAAGAATGAAGAAGGAAAGTACCGCAGGTTTATAACTATGCTGAAACAACTTTCCATTAATGCCCCTTTGATAGAAGCTTTGGAGCAAATGCCTGGGTATGCAAAGTTCATGAAGGACTTGGTGACCAAAAGAGGGCTGTCAGTTTTGATAATGATGAGAGGTTGCAGCATTGTAGTGCCATTTCTAAGAGGTCACTGGTACAAAAGAAAGAGGATCCTGGAGCTTTCATTATTCCACGCACCATCGGTAAGATGCACTTTGCAAAAGCTTTATGTGATTTGGGTGCCAACATTAACTTGATTTCATTGTTGATTTATAAGAATTTTGGTTTAGGAGCTCTAAAACCAATTGAGATGTGCTTACTTATGACTGATAGAACTGTGAAAAATCCCACTAGAGTGCTTCAAGATGTCTTTGTGAAAGTGAGATCACATTTTTTGGCAGACTTTGTTACACTTGATTGCGATGTTGACTTTGAGTTCCCTATCATCTTAGGGAGACCATTACTTGCTACTGGGCGTGCCTTAGTCAATATGATGAGAGGGCACATAAAGTTCCGACTGAATAATGAGGAGGTGACCTTTAACGTCTGTAAGTCTATAAAGCAGGAAAGTAATCTTAAATCGGTATCTGTGGTGAGTCACACTTTCAGAAAAGGTGTTGAAGTGTTTAGTAAGGAGAAGTTAGGTGCAGCCTTGTACACAGAGAAAAAGTTCCATTCTCAAAAGACAGAAAAATGCAAACTAGATCCTGGTGATCTGGTGTTGTTGTATAAATCAAGGTTGTGCTCTTTTCCGGGAAGATTCAAGTCCCAGTGGACTGGACCATTCAGAGTGACCCAAGTGTCCCCATATGGAGTGGTTGAGCTCGAGAAAAGGAGTGGGACAAGGTTCAAAGCTGACCATCGGAGGATAAAAGTTACATGGGAAATTCTGAGGGTGCTGAGAGGGTAGATGGGAGCGCTACTGATGGTGTTCCATATGTTGATCCAGCGGGCTCTGGGAAACCGGACCCACCAACTTCTTGAGTGGTCTTAGGCGCATATGCGCCACAGGTTTGCTTCACCCGATCCTTTGGTTTTTTACTTTTTGTGCATTGGGGATAATTGCACTTTATTTTGTTGGAGGTGGGGTAAATGGATTGTGAGTGATAGGGTGAAATCTGAGTTACCCAACTCATAATCCTCTCTTGGGGTTTTCTTGCCTATGTTCTTTACCCCCAGAGACTATTTAATTTCTGTTGAACCGGCATGTTTAGGAATGTATGTGTAGGAGTAAGTAGAAAAATGAAAGCATGATGGCATGAAAAGCATGAGAAAAATGATCCCTGTCCAAAAATGATGAATTGTGCTAGATCTATAATCTTGATGAGTTTCATGTTTTGGATCTCAATGTGACATGATAGGAATCGACTTGACCTCACGACTTATGCTAAAAATTTAAACTGGGTAATCTGATAATCTGATAATGAAACAATTGCAAAAAGTGTGTGAGAAAAGTTGAATGTTAAGATAGTATGTGCCAATCTAGAACTAGCCCTATTGGTCCTGCTAAGATGATTTAGGCTAGAAGTTGGGAAGTGATCATAGGCCCTTGTTCAAATTAGTCCACATAAGCCTAAAATGATCCAACCAAATGCAAGCAATGTTCCCTTTGATCCAAATATTTGAGCCTAAAATAAACCATTTCTTTTGATTCACCTAACTCACCTTCCCTAAAATAATTTTTTTTGACCCCGGTCCCTCCTTGGACATGTGCACCTTGACTTAGGCTAAAAGCCTAAGTTGAGGGTGGTTACCTCAATCTTGGCCCTGGTCCGACATCCGATAATGTGCACCTCAACTAATGTAAAATCCATAAGTTGAGGGTGGCTATGAAAGAGGAAACCGAAAGAAAAAAGGGTATGAAAAGAGAAAAATAAAAGATAGAAGAGGATGTGACTTTGTGCAAAATAAGCAAAAAAGATGATAAATAAAAGTGCTAAAAAATAAAGAAAAATAAAGTGAAAGAAAAAGAAGAAAGTGAAAAACAAGAGCCACAAAGTCAAACGTTGCATCCATGTTGAAAAGAGTCAAGGGAAAGAAAGTAAAATGCAAGGATGTCAAAAATAGGTTGAGAAAAGAGGTAAAAAGTCAATGTAATGTCAAGGAGGGAAGAAAGTTACTAAAAAGTACCCAAATGCACTGCACCTGACCCTGAGCCTACGTTACAAGCTAAGAAAGTCCTATAGTGATCCTAGCAACTAGTTTGGAGAGTCTAAGCAGTGAAAATAAGGGCAACACTATGGTATTGAGCACTAAGTGTACTTGATATCACTTCTTAGCGTGAGTGTTGACTAAATCCTAAATCTCAAAATTCATATCTTCTGTGTGAAAATGATTTCATTTGAAGTGAGGGCACTAGTTAGATTGTTGGAAAGTTGGTACCTTGGTAATTTTGAAAAAGTGTATGTTGTGTTGTCTCTTGGTCGATCTTTGTCATATCTTGATCCGCATGAGATAGC
This sequence comes from Solanum chiquidenum, assembly GCA_029582725.1. Lineage (NCBI taxonomy): Eukaryota > Viridiplantae > Streptophyta > Magnoliopsida > Solanales > Solanaceae > Solanum > Solanum chiquidenum. The sequence continues at coordinate 24,495 of JAJOOS010011944.1, forward strand.
TTATTGTGTCTAAGGGAAAATATTTGCACTAATAAAATGGAATGGATTGAAATAGCCATGGGATTGCTTGAGTTTGTATGTCTGCTTCTACACAAGTGTCGTTTAGAGTTTAGTGCGTCGCTTGAGGAAAAACAACGAATTTAAGTTGAGGGTGTTGATATACCGTGAGTTTATGATATTTTTGATACATTTCACTTAAGAGTTATGTGTGTTTATGGCCATATTGTATTAGGAATTAATGCTTTTGTGTTATATTTGCAGGAAATAGGCTTGGACGTGGAAGTGTGATATGACAGCTGAAAAGCTGCAGAAAGAGCCACCCACGGAGGTGACCTACGAAACGTAGGTTCAGTCATGGTTCGTAGATGGGTGGTGTAGATGGAGCATCAGGGAAATCTGACCAAAGTGTGGAAATACGGAGGCAAGTGACGGAGCGTAGGTCGACCCACGGGCCATCCTGCACATCTGTCAATGATCACTGGGAGTTGAAGTTCCAGTACCTGATGAAAAGTTCTAAGTGTGGAGCCACGGAATAGGACCCACTGACCGTGGATCAACCCACGGTCCGTCCTGCAAGTTCGTCGTTTGAAACTGGGAGTGAAGGTTCCAGCCTCTGCAAGAAAAAGTCTAAGTGTTGCCCTAAGTAGGGGACCTACGGACAGTAGGTCGACCCACGGTCCGTAGGTCGACCCATGGTCCATAGGTCGAAGTCGTTGAATGAAGCCGCGTCCAGATGTTTTATTTCCTTATTTCATTTCCTTTTTGTTTAGGAAATGTTTTTCTATAAATAGGGTATGTAAACCTCATTTTTGTGGGTTAGACATTATTGTTTACTTTTAGTTCTTGGTATTTTCTTGAGAATTAACTTGCAAACTTTGGCAATTTGATTTTCAGATGTTGGTTTATAAAGATTTGTGCTTTGAATTTCAATTGGAGATTTCGAGTTTCTTCTACTCTAATCGTAAGTTCATGATTCCTTTCTTCTTAAACATGAATTGTGATCTTGCAAGCATGAGTAGCTAAATCCACAAGTAGGGTTATGGGAACCATGAGAAATTAACAAAGTATGAATAATAACTAAATAATTCTTGAATAGTGTTGATGCATGTATTGGTAATTCTTTCGCTCAGAAGTATTTTTAACGGTGCGCAACATTAGAACTCGTCTTGTTGCTACTTGCCAGACCAAGGAGGTAGTTAATAAGAAAAGAATTATCAACAGAGATTTAGTGTGATACTATCGAATAGTCTAATGTCAATTGGTGCGAGGGTGAAAACTAAGCCATACATTGATGTGATGTCTAATCTGAGGTAAAGGTAAGGGTTAGTAAATTATACACACGTAGCCGGACCAAGGTGCGGGGTGAAATTCCCTATTTTGAGGACCAATCACTTAGATATACCTATCTTACCAACTTTGCATGTAAAACACTACAAAATGATTACTATTATTAGGATTACTGTGTTAAGAGCTCATGGGGAACACATACGCCCTAGTTTCTCTCTCTCATTGATAACAACAAAGTTCGAATCTTGCTCACTTGTTATTTAAAAAACAATCAGTTATTTGTTTCATAAATCCCCCTCCCCCCTTTACTTGTCTCGAAAATAAGTTGACTAAACGAATATAATCATGAGTTATGTTTAAGTCTAAATCATATTCCTCATGGGATTGACCACAACCTACAAGTTGGGTTCTGTACTTGATAAAGATCGCTTATACTTCTTTAGGGAGGTGTAATTTGAGCATATCAAATTTTTGTCCCCATCACGACCCGTCTAGGGCTCCATGGTCCACTCTTGGGTTTTCTACTTGCCCTTTTTGACCCCTTTCTAGCCTTTTTCAAATTCGAGGTGTTACAAGGTCTGTGTCCACATATCCCATCTATGGACTGTAGAAGCTTCTACGGGCGATAGATTGCAACTATAGGAGGTGGGAAAAATAATCTTATTAAATCAGTCCAGTACCTTTTTTACGGTTCACCAGGATGGTCCATCACCCTATGTACGAGTCATAGGTCGGTCTCGTAGGCAAGTCCCAAACTTAGTGAAATCATAAGGCCAAAAGTTGATTTCTACGGTAGGCATGTAAAGACCATAGAAAGATGTAACGACCTGAGCCTACACCCTGGATGTGGCCGGCACTCGAGAACCATTACTGGTCCCCAAGCAAACCCTCATCCTGGCTGACTACAAGTGGAAGACTAACTCAATCATACATAAGCTTAAAACTGAATTAAATTCATTGAACTCCAATAGTGAACTTTAAGAAAGTCTGAACAATACACAAAGAAAAGTAAATACAGAAAACTCTTCAACTCTGTCTATCTATGAAGCCTCTACTATTACTGAAAGATATTGGGACAAGACCCACAACATCTCAAAACTACTAACTGTAAGGTAAAGGTAAAGTCCTTCAGAATATAAGAAGGCTCACCAAAGCTGACTGGAATATCACATTACCTCAACGAAACACCTATTGATGATCCTAAATACCTGTGTCTGCATCATGAAACTATGCAGGCCAAATGGATTAGTACATTGAATGTACGAGCATGTAAGAGGAATTCTAAAGCATAAACATAAGCTTGAACTTTATAAAAAGGAAATATACTTACCTCTTCTCAACTCACTCAACTAAATTCAACTCAAGAATAAGATACTTAACTCAAAGATATGATATTCAACTCAAAGGTACTCAACTCAAGATACTCAAGGATAAATGTCACGGCCCGAGACTACCCCCTAGACGTGACACGACGTACAAGACTCCGAAAAGTCTCATACAAGCCCTTAGCATATCATGACATAAGAACATAGGGAAAAATGCGGAAAAATTTAAAACTTTTCTTATAATCGAAGTTCTTTATAAAAATGAAAGAGTCTATGACACTATGTCTCAAACCATCTATAACATTAGAATTAAAAATCTTGTAATACAATCTTAGGGACACGACCCTTACATAAATCTAAAAACATAAAAGAAAGACATAAAGGACATGTGGTCGAGCCCTCGAATACTATGAGGACTCACCAATCTTCTTCTTCTTGATCTACTAGAGTCCTAGCCACGAGGATGAAATCCAATATCTTCAAAGCCTACACTTATAGAAAATGTAGAAATATGGGTTAACATAAAATATACTAAGTATGGAAGTCATGCAAGAAAATCCTTAAAACATGCATAAAAGGGACATTTTGTTTGAAACCATGCTATGCCACTTTTGAACATCATCTTTGAAATAGTTGGAGAATGTAGCTCATAAGACAAACCATGCACAATTCATCATAACATAGAGGATATCATCATAATTACAAGCATAGCCTCCAACATAACATAATGCATACTTCGATCTTCACAAGACATAATTCATATGCATAAGTACATACCAAGATAATATAATCATACTAGAACTATCACCTAAGCAACCCTAAGCTACACTTGTTCAATGCATAGATAGGATCCCATAATCCTATTTACACTAAGTCTCACTTTTAGGCTACCATGATCATACAAAAAATAAGTTCTTACCAACATATAAGCAACCCAAAGTCATACTAGTTCAATGCAAAGGTAAGATACCATAACCCTACCAAATTCTAAGTATCACATTTAGATCATGTCACGACCCAAGAGCACCCCCTAGTCGTAACATGGCATACTTGACCTCGAAGGGGTCACATACAAGCCCTTAGCATTATCATATCATAAGATCGTAGAAAAGTAGGGAGAATTTAAAACTTTCTTTAAAGCATAATATCAAAAACATTTCATAAAAACGGAAGTCTTTCTAACATCTTTCTCTCAAACCATCTATGAATAACATGAATAAAAGTCTTGGGACGCAGCCCACATAAAGTCTAAAACATAAGAAAAGACATAAATGAAACATAAGGGGGTTTGTCCTCGAAGCTATGAGGACTCACCAATCTTCAATCTTCTTGCACTTAGGAACCTAGCCTCCAAGTAATATATATGATTAGAATGTGCTTCATAAGGAGCCATTGGGATGCTAGAGTGGTAACTATTGTTGTGAGTGAACTCGGTGAGAGGTAGATGATCATCCCAATTACCTTTGAATTCAATCACACAAGCCCTCAACATATCCTCTAAGGTCTGAATAGTGCGCTCTGCTTGCCCATCTATCTGTGTAACACCCCTCAAAATGAAATAGGATAATTAGATCTTCACATGCATGTTAGTAGTTGATAAACTTGTATAAATGTTTGAAAATGAGTTTATAGGTCAGTTTAGTTGAGTTTGAAGTCAAACGTCAAGGAACGACCAAGACGTTCAGAAACTAGTCGTTTGCGTGCTACTGTGTTATAGTGTGTCTTGCATGTTTATATGTGTTGATTGGAGTTTATAGGTGACCCTAGTGTCTTAATATATGTTTTTAGGGTCAAAATGTTCGGGTACGACTCCCCGGGATCACCCTAAGGGTCCCCGAGGAGGACCCCAACCCTTGGCCAAACAAGCTGCCAAGGCAGCTTGAAGTTGTGCATGGAGGGAGTGGCTCCGTGTCGCGGAACTGCTCCACCAATTGCCAAAAAGTGTGTCCACATCGCGGAGACACCGCAGACTCTTCTGTCTCAAAATTTAATTTCCAGAAACTTGTGGGAACACCTCCGCGTCGTGAACTTGTTTCCCGATGAAATCTGCGAAAATAAAACTCTAGTTTGACTTGTTTAAAAAGGTCGAACTAAGTTATGGGTAGTTTGGGTACTTTGGAGAATTATTATAAATGGTTATTCTACCTATTTTAGGGTATTTTAAGGAGGTTAAAACCCCAAAACCTAGAATTAGGCCTCATTCTCCAAATTGAACCTTCCCTCTCAAATAAATTTCTCTCTCTAGAACTCCATGGAAGCCATTGATGAAGCTTCAAGCTAGGGGATGGGTTCCTACTGATTTCTCCTTCAAATTCTAAGGAAAATTAATCACAAAGGTATGGGGATTTTATCTTTGATTCTCCTTTCAATCAAAGAGCCAAATCAAAGTGATTTCAATGTTTTTCAAAAACCCTAAAACACCAATTTCAATTCTAAGCTTGGGTTCTTACATGAAAGTACTTCAAATGATGATTTATGTTAATATTGATGGTCTTTATATCAAAAACTCCATGAACCCTTGCACATCTTGAAATCCTAATTTTTGGGTCTAAAGTAGGTCTATTGATTATGAGCTAATAATGTGATATTAATGTGTAGATTGTTATGGGCTATTGATTTATGTATTGTTCTTTATTGAATTATGAGGAATTGATGGTCAATTGTGATATATTGGATGTTGGACTTGAATGGGCAATTGTGACCTAAGGTTTATGATGATGATGAAGTTGTGAATAGATTATAGATTCTAGTATTTTATATATATACGTTGTAGATATTGGAATTGTTAGGTTTGATCCCTTTGAAAGTGGGGAGGTGTTTACTTTATAAGCATGTTGTGATCATGACCTTGTAGGCAAAGTTGGATGATTGTTGTTTTGAGTAATGTTGAGTATGTGAAGGTAATGTGATATGATGTGAATTTGTGTACGGTTGAAGAGCAGAAAAGGTGACCTTGTGTAGAGACTTTATGTTTTATGCTTGGTTGTTGTCTTCTTTGAAGGACTTATAATGAAGGTGAGGTTAGGATAAACTATGTTTACCTACTCTTACACCTAGTGAAGAATGAATGAAAGAATGAGAGAATGAATGAAAAGAATGGGAGTTAATGCTAATGAATGAAAGTTGGGTCTATTGTAAGGATAGTCTCATAAAGTACTCCTTTAAATGAATGTGGTTCCTAGATGAAAGGTTTTCTCATCTTTGAATCCAAGAGCTTCCTTAATGAATGAATGAGGGTTAGGATGGGTATTCCTTCGTGAGTTCAGATGAGAATACTTAGTAGCAATATTTATCCCTAAATGAATGAATGTTGGGTTAGGATGAGTACTCCTTCATGAGTTGAGATGAGAGTATTTAGTAGCAATCCTTATCCCTAAAGGAATGAATGAAATGAATGTCCTAACTCCGTGCGAGAGAAATGTCTAGCACCGAGAGGATATGAAGATGGGTGGATACTCCTTCGTTAGTTGAGATGTAAGTATTTAGTAGCAACCCTGAAGATGGGTGCCCTTTCGTTAGTTGAGATGTGGGTACTTAGAGGCAATCATTCTATCCCTTAACTATGTGCCCACATAGGACTAGCTAGTGGTCTCTACCACGTAAAGGCTAAAAGAATGACCCTACCTTAGGCAAGTAGGGATCCCTCATCCGGTAAGGGTATTACCGGGATTCCATGTCAAGCTCCATGGTCTATGTCGGTTAAGGCTCTCCCCCACATTAATGAATGAGTGAACTAGGGTCTCTTAAGGGTGTACTACTTAGGATAGGTGGTGGAATGGGACATCATCTAGACATTGCACAAGTAGACATTTAAGGGAGATCTTGGTGTGTCTTAGTAATGATAATGAATGA